>NQII01007726.1:56659-85115 GCA_002778355.1 Clitarchus hookeri | reverse complement strand
TAAGCAGCACGACGAGCACCATTACCGGACTTGGAGAAAAACCCTTACAAAAGATAAAATAGTGTATATTTATTTGGTTTTTATTATATAATTTATTCTTCACACCAGAATAGTTTTTATCTATTTGTATATATGCTTGTTAGTAATACTGAAAAATTTCACTCTCAGAAGGAAACCCATTCCCAAAAAATTAAATGTATATATATTTAACATTTTGTGCCGAATTTAAACTGCTCCTTTTGCTAGTTTTAAATTAAAAAATACAATTTTTCAGTGTTGTTAACTAGTTTACAAGCAAATCTGTCTAGTCCACAAAAATTTGTTTTATAACTCTCCAAACTCTTCAACTTGACTTCACCTGTTATACAGAAATGCTTAGTTTTCTGTCATAATTTCAGTTTCAGAGAAATTATTTAAAATGTTTGATTATAGAAAATTTACGTTTTGTGAATNAAAATGTTTGATTATAGAAAATTTACGTTTTGTGAATTCTTTCATATTTTTGTGTCTGATTTTCACTGTGTGTGTTATTTGCTTGTGGCAAAAGTGCAGAAAGATATTAATGAACTATACATATGTTCTTGACTTCTTACAACTAGGAAGTAACACACAAATAAAATTAAACACAAAAATATTAAACCACTCAAAATATATGCATTTTCTAGAATAGAAAATTGTCAATAATTACTTCGAAACCGAAATTATGATACGAAAACGAAGAATATATGCAAAAGAGGTGAAGCCGAGCCGCAAGGTCGATTACTATCGATGTCGTGAATACAGGGTGATTCTAAAATCATGGGGCAAACATTGAGGGGTGGTAGAGCTCACTTAAACAAACAATTATTGTATAGGAATATATGGGTGAGAGTGACGCGTTGAGGAACAAACACAAAAATAACACATGCAATGCAACACATTGTTTATTTACAACGTCACTGCCTTTTTACAGCACTGTTTATAATAATTGCTCAAAATTGCTACCACCGACAGTAATGCAAGCTTGGTAGCGTCGGTGGAGTGATTGGCGAACAGATTCAAATACGCCGGGTATTTCACGCACGCCACCATTGTCAGCCAATCACGCCATATGTAGAGGTCGCCAAGCATGCGTGACTGTTGGTGGATGCATTCCCAGCAACTGTTTTAACATTTTCTATACGGAATCACTCGTTAAGTATGCTGCTAATGAACATTTTATGTTTCCGTTAATGTGTTATGTTTTTGTGTTTGTGCCTCAACGCGTCACTTCCGCTTATATATTCCTATACAATAATTGTTTGTTTTAGTGAGTTCTACCACCCCTCAATGTTTGTCCCATGATTTTAGAATCACTCTGTATAAGAGATGTATTTATAGAACATTTACAAAAATGCGTGATTCGTAGTGAGTGTACACGTATTATGTTCAACCAATCACACACTAGNTTAAGCAGCACGACGAGCACCATTACCGGACTTGGAGAAAAACCCTTACAAAAGATAAAATAGTGTATATTTATTTCGTTTTTAATAATATAATTTATTCTTCACACCAGAATAGTTTTTATCTATTTGTATATATGCTTGTTAGTAATACTGAAAAATTTCACTCTCAGAAGGAAACCCATTCCCAAAAAATTAAATGTATATATATTTAACATTTTGTGCCGAATGTAAACTGCTCCTTTTGCTAGTTTTAAATTAAAAAATACAATTTTTCAGTGTTATTAACTAGTTTACAAGCAAATCTGTCTAGTCCACAAAAATTTGTTTTATAACTCTCCAAACTCTTCATACTTGACTTCACCTGTTATACAGAAATGCTTAGTTTTCTGTCATAATTTCAGTTTCAGAGAAATTATTTAAAATGTTTGATTATAGAAAATTTACGTTTTGTGAAGTCTTTCATATTTTTGTGTCTGATTTTCACTGTGTGTGTTATTTGCTTGTGGCAAAAGTGCAGAAAGATATTAATGAACTATGCATATGTTCTTGACTTCTTACAACTAGGAAGTAACACACAAATAAAATTAAACACAAAAATATTAAACCACTCAAAATATATGCATTTTCTAGAATAGAAAATTGTCAATAATTACTTCGAAACCGAAATTATGATACGAAAACGAAGAATTTATGCAAAAGAGGTGAAGCCGAGCCGCAAGGACGATTACTATCGATGTCGTGAATACAGGGTGATTCTAAAATCATGGGGCAAACATTGGGGGGTGGTAGAGCTCACTTAAACAAACAATTATTGTATAGGAATATATGGGTGAGAGTGACGCGTTGAGGAACAAACACAAAAATAACACATGCAATGCAACACATTGTTTATTTACAACGTAAATGCCTTTTTACAGCACTGTTTATAATAATTGCTCAAAATTGCTACCACCTACAGTAATGCAAGCTTGGTAGCGTCGGTGGAGTGATTGGCGAACAGATTCAAATACGCCGGGTATTTCACGCACGCCGCCATTGTCAGCCAATCACGCCATATGTAGAGGTCGCCAAGCATGCGTGACTGTTGGTGGATGCATTTCCAGCAACTGTTTTAACATTTTCTGTACGGAATCACTAGTTAAGTACGCTGCTAATGAACATTTTATGTTTCCGTTAATGTGTTATGTTTTTGTGTTTGTGCCTCAACGCGTCACTTCCGCTTATATATTCCTATACAATAATTGTTTGTTTTAGTGAGTTCTACCACCCCTCAATGTTTGTCCCATGATTTTAGAATCACCCTGTATAAGAGATGTATTTATAGAACATTTACAAAAATGCGTGATTCGTAGTGAGTGTACACGTATTATGTTCAACCAATCACACACTAGTAAAAATTAACTTCATTTTAGTAAAGTATTGATTTATTAGCAAATATAAATCCTTTCAACGTAAGTTTTTTTCCGTTAGGAATTATACTTGCAAGTAAATGAAATGTATTACTGCTTATTTTTATTTTCTGCACTATTTATATTGGTTGAAGGCTTTACGTCAAAGACATGAAATAAAAGATCGCAATTTCTTCCACACGTCCACACGCAGACGTTGTTCCTACACGACACGTGCCGCGATCACCATGGACAGTTTCGTAAGAATAACTTATTTCATTTCGAAACGTACGCTTTTTTTTTATATCGTAAACCGACCTTTACAACACCTTGGACGCTGCCGCACAAACTGCAACGAAGATATGGATCNCTTATTTTTATTTTCTGCACTATTTATATTGGTTGAAGGCTTTACGTCAAAGACATGAAATAAAAGATCGCAATTTATTCCACACGTCCACACGCAGACGTTGTTCCTACACGACACGTGCCGCGATCACCATGGACAGTTTCGTAAGAATAACTTATTTCATTTCGAAACGTACGCTTTTTTTTTTATATCGTAAACCGACCTTTACAACACCTTGGACGCTGCCGCACAAACTGCAACGAAGATATGGATCAGGAGTTATTAAACTTTGTGAATTCGAGGACACCTTTGACGTGACATACATTTCGCGGACCTCCGACCGCTTCTTTGATATGGGCTATTCACGGTAAAGTGTGCACTTTTTGAAGCCCTCTCATTTGGAATATTAGCCAATAATAATACATTATTGTAGCCTTAGGGGGTAGGGGTCTTAGGGGGTGGCGAGCAGGGTAATCGCCCTGGGCCTCGCTCTTGCAGGGGCCTCGCGCAACAACTCGAGTAGAAAAAAGTTTATATTTATAACTTTTTATTTTATCCTTCGCTTTTAGTAATAATAATAAAATAAAGTTGGTTAGTTCATAGTAAAGCAAATAGTAATAAGTGCCTAAATAAAAATTTCTCATTTATATTTATTCAATGTTACATTCGTATAAAAAGTAAGATAAAATATATCAAAATTAATTAATATATCAGTGGATAATAATTTTTTTGTTATTTGACTGTAAAACATACTTGAAAAATTCTTTACTATTTAAATATTGCGCTTCGCGCATTAGGTAACCCACTGGAGTTGTTACTTTCATCGTGTTTACTATATACACTCGGGGAATCACCGTGTTTCATTTCGTTCCTCAACTCTTGTCACCTTACGCTTACGCTCATTTTGCTCGCAGCTGTATGCGTTACATAATCGTTTATTTGTACGGCAACGGCATATATCTTTCGGTAGGTAAATAACATTAAATGATATTAAGTCTTAGTGAATCTTACGTTATTAACAGTACTTAGATAGAAAAGAGTGAATTATAAAAAAAAACCGTGTAAAACTACTTTTAAATTATTTCTGAATTAGTTTTATGCGCGAAACAAGATTTATGAAATGAGTTCGCGTGATCGTGATGCCGGTAGAAAATTTGAGTCGGGTAGTTCAAAAAGGAAAAGAGCTATCAAAAGAAATCAGGTAGAAGAAAATCTACGTGGGTCTTTATATAAATATATAAAAAGTGATGGTCAAGAAACCTCTAAAGACCCTCCATTGACTGAAAGTGACATATTATCGCACTCTAACCCTAACCCAACTGAAATTATTCCTTCAACATCGTCATGGGTGCCGCTGCCACCTAGTAACAATAGCGAGGATAATAATGAGTCAACAACATCATTGTCTCTTACACCACCGCCGCCGTCAACAGTATCCAGCCAAGAATACGTATCTGAGTCNATATATCTTTCGGTAGGTAAATAACATTAAATTATATTAAGTCTTAGTGAATCTTACGTTATTAACAGTACATAGATAGAAAAGAGTGAATTATTAAAAAAAACCGTGTAAAACTACTTTTAAATTATTTCTGAATTAGTTTTACGTGCGAAACAAGATTTATGAAATGAGTTCGCGTGATCGTGATGCCGGTAGAAAATTTGAGTCTGGTAGTTCAAAAAGGAAAAGAGCTATCAAAAGAAATCAGGTAGAAGAAAATCTACGTGGGTCTTTATATAAATATATAAAAAGTGATGGTCAAGAAACCTCTAAAGACCCTCCATTGACTGAAAGTGACATATTATCGCACTCTAACCCTAACCCAACTGAAATTATTCCTTCAACATCGTCATGGGTGCCGCTGCCACCTAGTAACAATAGCGAGGATAATAATGAGTCAACAACATCATTGTCTCTTACACCACCGCCGCCGTCAACAGTATCCAGCCAAGAATACGTATCTGAGTCTATGTCTACATCCATGACTGGCAGAATTGAAAATCTGAATCCTCAAAATGACCCCGGTTTGTGGCCCTTAATAATGACTGATGCAGACCGAACTGAGATTGTATTTAAAGGTCCAATCCGGGTTAAAGTTGATTTTTCCCCCGTACATGATAATGGGCGGCGATTTAGCGAATATCATTACAGTAAAATATTAGCTAATGGTGAAAAGCTTAACAGGCGCTGGATGATTTATTCACAAACAAAGGATGCCGTTTACTACTTTCCGTGTCGAATGTTCGGACTAGGAAATACAAGAATTAGATCCAGTGAAGGAGTGTGTGATTGGCAACACTTGGGTGATTACCTAAAGTCTCATGAATCTAGCCGACAGCACAAAGATTGTATGTTGAAATGGTTAAATTTAAAGAACGGGTTAAAAAAACTGTGCCAGTATTGACTCTATAGCCCAGACTCAAATTGAACAAGAAAGGCAGCGTTGGAGAGATGTTTTAGAAAGACTGCTTGCAATTGTAAATTTTTTAGCATCTCACAATTTGGCCTTCAGAGGTCATAGAGAGAAATTAATATCTGACTCAGATTCAAGTGAGACTAGCGGCAACTTTATAGATTTAGTAAAGTTAATAGCCCGATTTGATCCAATGTTGCGACTTTACCCAAAACACGTAACAGACAAGACGATTAATGACCACTATCTTGGAAAAAATATTCAAAATGAGGTCATACAATTAATGGCAAGTCACGTGAAGACTCAAATTGTTGACAAAATAATAAAGAATAAATATTACTCGATTATTCTTGATTGTACTCGTGACGTTTCTCGTGTTGAGCAACTGTCAATTATTATAAGATTTTTTAATACAAATACAGCTGACATTGAAGAACATTTTATTGGCTTTTTAGCCGTCGAGAAAACCACAGCTGAGAGTTTTACTAATTATATAATCACAGAGCTAGAACAGCTGGGTATATCATTGCAAAACTGCAGAGGCCAAGGGTATGATAATGGAGCCAATATGGGTGGAGAAAAAAGTGGTGTCCAGAAACGTATACTTAAAATTAATCCACTTGCTTATTTTTTACCTTGTGGGAGTCACAGCTGGAATCTCATTCTAGGAGATGCAGCGTCGTCTTGTGTTCAGGCAAAATATTTTTTTGGTTTGCTACAAAGACTGTACACTCTGTTTGTCAGCTCGAGTCAGAGGCGGGCTATTTTAAAAGCACATGTAAAATCCTTATCGCTAAAACCACTTTCCGAAACTAGATGGGAATGCAGGGTAGAATCGGTGAAGGCCGTTAAATACCAACTAAGCGAGATATGTGGTGCTTTGAAGGATTTCGCAGAAAATACAACAGATTGTCAGTTGGTTAGTGAATGTCATTCTATAGAAAAGGAAATAACTACCTACGAATTTGTGGTTTCTCTCGTCGTATGGTATGACATTCTCACAAAGATAAATTTTATAAGTAAAATGTGGCAGAGCGAAAGAATGCACCTAGATGCGGGTGTACAACACCTAGACGCATTTACACATTGGCTTGATAATTATCTGGGAAATGGTTTCCTATCATCCTCGGCAACAGCGAGAGAAATAGCCGAGGAAAATTATATTGGCAGAAAATTCAAAGTCGTGAGAAGGCGACGCAAAATATCGCATTTTGACNCAGCGAGAGAAATAGCCGAGGAAAATTATATTGGCAGAAAATTCAAAGTCGTGAGAAGGCGACGCAAAATATCGCATTTTGACTATGAAGGGGAAGATGAAGCACTTCAATTGCCTGCTGAAGAGATTTTCAAAATAAACTGTTTTTATGCCATTGTTGACAATGTGCGCGCAAGCTGCCAACCTAGATTTGAGGCACTTAAACATCATGAGAGCATNATTGTTGACAATGTGCGCGCAAGCTGCCAACCTAGATTTGAGGCACTTAAACATCATGAGAGCATATTTGGTTTCAAGTATAACATAAATTATTAAAGGAAATTAGTAATTGTGAACTTTTGAAGCAATGCAGCGACTTGAAAATATCTCTAACAGTAGGAGACACATCTGATATTGATGGACATGAATTGCATGAAGAACTGAATATGTTTATCCGTGTATATGAAGGAAACGATGACATAATCTCGGTGCTAAAATATATATTAGAAAAAAATTTGACTGAAGTGTACCCCACTATCGAAGTAGTCTTGAGAATTATTGTCACCACACATGTGACAGTTTCATCTGCAGAAAGGAGTTTTTCGATGTTAACAATTATTAAAACATATTTGAGGAATTCGATGACACAAGATCGGCTTTCAGCCCTTGCTATTTTTTCAATTGAAAATGACGTAGCTCATTCGTTAGATTATTGTGCTTTACAATTTCTAAAATCAGAATCCTTTTCGTCGTTTGAACATTTTTAAATCCCTGCGTATATCTTTTAAGGCATTTATATACCTTAGTTTATCAACATTAATAATTTGTCGTCTTTATGTTTTTTTTTTTTTTAACTTTTATAAATCTTCAAATTTAATATTTTAAAACTCAACATTTATT
Organism: Clitarchus hookeri; assembly: GCA_002778355.1. Classification (NCBI taxonomy): domain Eukaryota; kingdom Metazoa; phylum Arthropoda; class Insecta; order Phasmatodea; family Phasmatidae; genus Clitarchus; species Clitarchus hookeri. The sequence continues at coordinate 77,442 of NQII01007726.1, read as the reverse complement.
TAATTTATTGCATACCTACTTTCGATTCACATACTTTGCACAAAGGACAAGGGCCTGGCAAGGATCTGCCGCCTGGGGCCTCGCAATGGTTAAGGCCGCCCCTGGCCTTAGACGTTAACTTTCGAGCCTTGTGTGTGTGTGTATATATATATGCTGTGTTTATTACTTACAAGGCAATATTTATTTTAACAAGTGGCAGGAGGATAAAAAATGGCTGATAGGGAAAATCAACTAGGACCTTAAAGGGGCTCACTTTACCGTGAACAGCCCATACAAGCTAAAATCAATATTTAAATGCATAAAAAACCTATTTACCTCTCACTATAGAAATTGTTACAATCTCAATTTCGGTTATTTATTCGTTACGGTTTCACGACTGTGAAGTGCTAGCNCTCTCACTATAGAAATTGTTACAATCTCAATTTCGGTTATTTATTCGTTACGGTTTCACGACTGTGAAGTGCTAGCAATTGACTAATAAAAAACATTGATTGGGATTGCACGACACGATTACGTTTTTCATAAAAAGTAAAATAAATGAAATTAAGTTTCACTTACGGACCCCCAACTACAAGATGAAGGACGCCCAGAGGATCGCGGACCGCAGTTTAAGAATTGCTGCTCTGAAAACGTGATAATTATTGAATTTTTTCTGCGGTGGTACGTCCATTGAATGGCAAGCAGTTGGCAACTCGAAAGTTGAAACTAAACGCACAGCGTCAGGATTGAACAAAAATGGGGCCACAGTTTCTCCAAGATGTGGCGTAGTTAAACATTTCCTAAGGGGGAAGGGGTTGCTCTGACCAGAGAAGGGGGAGGGAGGTTAAAGGCGGTGCTGGAAAACGTGCATGTTAATTATCGCGAATACTAAGAGCAAAATTACTTCACTATATTAAAAAACAAATGCAATAGTTTAAGGCAAATACATTTTTTTTATAACAATTAAAGGCTTATCAATAATTTAAATAATAAAAGATGTCGACCTTAGGGGTCAAAAGAGGGGTGGGAGCTACAAACTCAAATCCCTCCCCTTTTTTTACTCTTAAACTACGCCTTTAGCTCCAAGTATCAATCGATAACCTATTCTGTTTTCAAAATAATTCTTATTTTATGCGAATTTCACAAAAAAATTATAATTTCGAAAATTTTCATGTCAACTACACAATCAGTAGAACGTATTAGCAAATGTATTATTCCCTATAAAGCAAACTGCTTCTGTGAAATAAGTTATAAAGTGGCGAGGTTCTGATCTCTGCATTAAGAAGCTTTACGTACCGTATAAGATACATGCGAAACTCGTGTGAGATGTAACTCTAGCACTGAATCTCACGCAAGAATATCTGTTGTGGGGAAGGTCTCGTACGAAATAGAGAGATAGAGCACGTTCTATTTTCAGGAGAGTTTTGCACGAAGTGAGTGGTTCTATTGACCGTTCTCTGCTAGTTACGTGACCACCTATATGTCAACGAGAACAGGAGAAGAGCAGAGAATATAGCTGTGCGATGAGGAATCAGGCGAAAAAACACTCATCGTGAAGAACTCTTGAACATTTTGTTTCGGACATGGAGTGGAACTCAGATAATGTTGTGATATTGTTACACTAGTGAAATATATATGTTCTGTGTTAGTAAAATAGTTGTTAGTTGAGATATTCCGAAGCCACCCACTTTTCTCGTGCAAGGAGCTATTTTGCTGCAAGTTTTACCAGTGGACTTGTTTCTCGTGAGATTTTCCTGAACTTTTCTCTCTCCCGTCTCTAATAAATTCGCTGTCGAAGAAACGTTGCTTTGTTTAATAAAACGGAAATTTTTTCTGTCATAACCAAATGGATCGTTTGTATAGAGGAAATCAAATACTTTGTTGTAGAAATTCCTCCCCAGCGTTGCGCTTTAGCAATTTCAGCTAAAGTTCCTGCCGATGAAATTGGAATGTTATTAAATACAGACATTTCAAATAATGGACAACGTGTGGAAATAAATATTTCCAGTTCTACAGCTTTACTTTTCAGTTTCCTTTTGAACTTGTTTTATAAGGATATTTACACCGTTATTAAGAATCAACAGATGCGGTAACGCTGGTACCATCCTAATTGTAAAAAAAAAAAATGCAAACAAACCCCCGAGCTGTATTTTAGAACGAAGGCAATCAAAATGAGTTATTAAATAAATATATGCAGTTGATTTTAAAAAAATATTTTTTTTGACACACTTAATATATATTGGCCCAATACAGCATTTTTTTTATTCAAACGTGTATTGATGAATAAAANTTTTTTTTTGACACACTTAATATATATTGGCCCAATACAGCATTTTTTTTATTCAAACGTGTATTGATGAATAAAATTAATTTTCTGGCTTTTTAGATTTTGTTTACTCAACAAAATACTATGTCGGGACAAATAAATATATTTTTGACCCTATAAAAACAAATATTTTGTTGACCATTCTTAGTACAGTTAGGAAATGAACTTTGTCAAAGGTTTATTTTGGCTTTAATACTTTGCGTGCGGAACATATTCACAGATCTTCTAGACAAGATAGGATTGAGTCGCTTATACCCACCGCAGCATCATGAACATCCAGTTATGTTGGTCTCTGCATGCCCACCTACCATCCTGCTTTCGGTCCACATTATAACATAAACTACTGTCCAGCGTTCATTACTGGTCGACTGTCAACCAATATAATAAAGATTTGTCAATGTCTAGGTTAAATATTCTTTACTACGCAGCATTCTACATATACATTCCATTGTGTTTACTTGAGTAATTCACAGTCGAGTGCTACGGACGTGTTATTACTTTGCAGTGAACGTCATGAAGACTGCTGGCAAGGTAATGTTAGGTCAGAATGTTTTCAAGGAATTCGGACGTCATAGTATTAAGTCTAACTCCAAAGACTGTTGAATTCAGACGACGTAATATTACGCAATATTTTTAAAATTTCTGCAAATTGTTAATTTAATAAAAATTCCAAAATTCTGCATAAGGAAATATTAAACCGCTTTGAGCTTACTAATGGTATACCTGTTATTTAAATAATAAATACAATAATTATTATCCCACGTAGACAGTTATGGAGTGTGCGTTTAATGTTATTTCAGTGGGCAATTTTTATTGAAGAAGAANATGTTATTTCAGTGGGCAATTTTTATTGAAGAAGAAAGAAACAGACGACGTAAAACTGACTCCAACGAGCAATGGTGGTATGTGGTTTGTGCCGCGTGTAAACAAACAGTTTTGCTTATATGCGGAGCTTGGGTGCGAAGGCGGTGTTAGTCGATTCTTTGTTTTGAAATAATTACGGTACTCCAGCTCTTCACTCTTCACTCACTTTTCCTTGCAAAGGTTCTAACACCGTAGGTACATACAGGGAAATTTAACAATAATGTATTTATTTAATGAAAATTGCAACTATCCGAATTGTTTACATACAAAAAGAGAAAATCCAGTACACATGCTACGCCGCAGGGTTACCAAACGGCAGCAATTTTTGTAGTCCATTGTCGGTTACTTCCAACTTTCCTGACGCCCTGCTAGAGTTCTACTTCCAGGAAATTCCTCCGCCTCATGCAAACAAAGCTTAACTAAGTCTAGACAATTACACCAAAGGGACAGCGCACAACACATTCGTGCACACTCAATGTAATAATATTGTTACAAGACTCCAGAGGGGTGTATCCGAGTTCGTAAGGGATGGAGGTCATAATAAAAATAAAATAACTAAGTTTGATTTTTTTTCNATTGTTACAAGACTCCAGAGGGGTGTATCCGAGTTCGTAAGGGATGGAGGTCATAATAAAAATAAAATAACTAAGTTAGATTTTTTTTTTACACATCTATTATCTAAGGCAGTAATCTATCCATCGCCACTATCGCCCTCTTTATTTCNACACATCTATTATCTAAGGCAGTAATCTATCCATCGCCACTATCGCCCTCTTTATTTCCCAATGAACGCAGTGATTTAATGTCTATCGCAACTCAAATTTAAGTCCTGCTCAATATCTCTGTTTGGTTATAGACAATTAACACATGTTCAGTCTGTTTGTTGCCATCATTTGAAATGTCTTTCACTCGCGCATCCAGTCCAATACTCCAGCTTGCCAGCCGCACTCTTCACTGCACCGGTGCTCGCATTCTTAGATTCTCCTCCCACTCGTCACTTGCGGCGCCACTCGTTGCTCGTCGTCTATCGCTTTAAGGCAACACAATCCCGACTCTTCACAAACTCTGGCTGCGCTTTTATAATATCAGCGGCCAAAATATGGAATATTTCCCCCGCACCCCGAGTCACGCTGAGAGAGACAAAGTCGATTAAAACCAGGACATTATTCAGATAAACGTGGAAATTCACTCCGCTGAAGGTCAGGAGCGCGCGAGCTGCAAAAGATTTATCGCGGCGGCACGCTTTTCGCAACAAGATGTGCGCGTGTTTGATTATCTCTCCCCTGTAATTCAAACATTCCTTGTGACTCGACGCCCGCTATCATATCACTACTCTCACCTTCTCGCGCGGGACAAAGAGCGAGTGCGTAACAATATTTTGCATAAGAACTATTCCTTACTAAGCATTACCAACGCACCTATTTTCTCACAGCTTTTATTAATCTTAATTATAAATAAAACATTGTAATTTATAGATAAAAGATACGCTAGTGTTCAATTTAACCACCAATAAGGTATACTTTTATGTTAACAGAAGTATGAAACCCTTGTGATCCCGGATAGGAAATCACCAAGCACGTCATACTAGAGGTGATATTTCAAAGATGCGAAGAAGCCGCGAATGGACTATATTTGCAAAACTACCAGCATCGAGATTCTCAACACGGGGAGACTAAACCTGAACAGAAGTGAAGCTCACCGAACGACCCAGGCGTAGTTGGCGGAACAGACGGTAGGTCGCGCGCAGTTACTCAAAGCTGTTCGGGGCGAAGAGTTGCTTCACGTTGCAGGCGACCTGTGATTCACGAGACGTCGTGAAGTGCAGTAGTCCGGAACGCTGCCGGCAGAGTCGCTGTAGTCGGAAATTAACTCGATTCAAGTCAAGAATACATAGGAGTAGAAATGTGGTGCCTAGACAGTTCAGTTCCCTTTGCGTTCATAACATAACGCGTGTACTTATATTTGTTACATTATTTGTGACGAAATTGTGGCTCGTCGTAGCTTCTCAACGACATACTTGGGACAATTTTTAACGATCGCAGCAATACTCATTACAAAAATTGAGTTTTTAACCTGTTTATAAATATCCTTTTATTTGCAGTATTAGATGAAGGTTTTAAAGTAAAGTGAATTTAATGTTCAGTAGTAATCGAATCTTAAATTCACGTAACATTTTTCTGCTACTAGTAAAGTGGTAAAACAAATCGAAAAACTTAACTTTGCCACAATGAAATATTCTGTAGTGTTCATTAGCCTGAGTGGTGTGTAGTGAGTACTAGGCAGAAAATTTACGTGTCTCAGCGTACCTAACTGCCAATCACAGATGTTAACCATGACATAACATTTATTCTGTAATTTCGAAGCATAAATTGTGCACAGAAAATAAATGCCACGTTTAGCGTCTTCTATAAGACAGTGTATTTTTGCAACGTTTAAGGTATTAAGGTTCCCGNCAGAAAATAAATGCCACGTTTAGCGTCTTCTATAAGACAGTGTATTTTTGCAACGTTTAAGGTATTAAGGTTCCCGCCTACCTGGCACTTGTTCTGCAATCATGTGTGTTCGAAATACGCGTTTTTCAACGCGCGTCCATTGTGGTGATCTATGAAAAGAACACGCACTTTATACGAGGGCTGCTGAGTGTTTTTAGGACATCGCGCACATTATAAACGCCATTTTTTGAGTACTTCAAAATCGCTAAAAAACCTTTTTTTTTATTTAAAAGCGCTGCATCTTGAAATATAATGCTTCAAATCACACAAAACTACTCAAGGGCCCTGCGTTCAACCTTCCTACAGACTTTCCATCGATAAAACAATAGGATCACCACTGAACGTCTCGTAGGTGCACGCAGTGCGATGAGAACACGGCACGCCAGTTCAGAAGCTTGTGATTAGCGGCGACGGGGCACATGATGCGCGTGGCAGTGTCATCCTTATCGCTCCCGCGCGATTCTCAGTCTCAAACGCGGGAAAAAAACGCTCTTGGTAGGCGGGAGTCTTGAATAATCTCACGGCGTTAACCTCATGTCGTCCGTCAGTGGGTGACGTTACAATTATTTATTATTAAATTTATTTATCCATTCCGAGACTCATTGTTGATTGTAATTCACTTCCACTGCATATTTCGGTCCCGGATTCATTGACAAAGTCAAAATGATACGGATTTAAATGTTTCTCATTTCGTGATAGTATACAATTGAAAGCAGATGGGATCTTCACTCTCCCACAGTTAATTTCGAGAAGCAGGAATTACATACCGCTTCGATTTTTTCCATAATTTTGCTATTTTATAGTTTTACGAGTTAGGAACCTGTTTTGGTACAAAAGGGGACACAAAAATGGCCACGTTGAACCCTTTAAGGCCCACTGTAATTTACGGTTTCAGGCCTTGCAGACAAGAAATTTTATGATGCGTGCTGTACAAGTCGACACAAAACTTGTTTCGTTGTCACAGCCAATAAGCAGTAGGCTATATGTTCGGCTACAGTAATACGAACCAATTATGACTCAGATCAGTAAGGATAGGTTTGCGAATCATTTATAGGCGGTTAACAGTTATTTGAGCGCTTTTGAAATCAACCTTTCGGAAATGTCAGTCATGTAATTTCACGGGTACGTTGACTCGTATGCGCTCATTTCAGTTGGCAACGGTGGAGAGAAAGTAGTTCCATTACTTAGCGTTCAATAAAAAGTGTTAGGTTAACCATTTGTGAATACAGAAATTATTTATTTTGCATTGTTCGTGTTGTATGATTATTAGTGTAAGAATTAGAAAATTTGTAAAAAAATTTCTATAGTCTAATCGCGAATAGACTATAGAAAATTGCCTGCACTAGGCACTCGAGGGTTAAAATGGAACCCCGAGGGCACAGAGTAGATACGTACACAGATACGAACTGGCGTGGCGGCTCCTTTGATGTGGGCGTACCCTTTCTCTGATTGGCTACACAAGGCTCTGGGAACGGGCTTCGAGTCTGATTGGCCACTGCGNGAACTGGCGTGGCGGCTCCTTTGATGTGGGCGTACCCTTTCTCTGATTGGCTACACAAGGCTCTGGGAACGGGCTTCGAGTCTGATTGGCCACTGCGTGCTCGGAAAGTTCCCTATTGGCTGGGCTGACGGCTGGCGGGTAAGTTACCAGGCGCTGATTGGCGAACGGCGTTCCAACACGTTGCTGGCCATTTACGCAATTTTGCCGGCTTGTGAGGATTTCACCTCTGTACTCTTAGTTCTCTCTTTGTTGAGGGTCTGCACGCAATGGGTTCTCAGGTATATATCACCGTCCACTGCAAAACCTGTGTGTGTTATTAAATTTTTTATTGCATCGTGGAAATAGGTGAGGTTGCCACCGCAATTTTGCATTAAATTTAGTAATGGCGAAGCGTAGATAGTGACGTGTTATTAATGAATACGCCAAAATTAACGGGAAAGGATGATTTATGTCGTTGTCCTTAACCACATCGTTTACCAGAAATTTGTAGCAGAAATTTTAAAACGAAGTATTGCAATACGTAGCAGGTGGGGAATACGCGCATTACTCCATTCTATACGGTCAGCGCACTATATCACATCTAAAGGAAAATCTATGTTCGTTTGAACATTTCAACCTGAATACGCACAAGTTTCGAACGTACCTCATTCTCGCGGTCGCCAGTGCGTGATCGCTCGCAAAGGTAAATCTGAACTCCTCATCAAACCGTTAGTTTCTTTTGCAAAACGAGACCGTTTCCCATTTGACAATCTAGTAATTTAGCAGTATGGTTGAATTGGACATCTTTTGATTGTAATTTGTTTATCGCGGTTGTGATTCGAGCAATGTTTTAGTTCCCATTGGACACACGCTCGCCTGGCAGTTCCACGAGATTATTTACACAAAGAAATAAGAGAATAAATAACCTATCTATACGAAACAAATCCTTGTACGGTTAGGTTTACATGTATCACACTATGCAACGTGTCACTGAATTTGAGTTCACGTACACAGTCACTTATTTACGTAAATGTTTATTCAGTTATGTAACTTTATAAAAAAAAAATATACACATTCGTATATTACGAGGCAATTTCCGTAGATTTCTTTGTCGCGTAATGCTGTTGGAAATTTGGTGAATCAGTATTTAACAAATTCCACTACATAATAGAAGTTAAATACTGAACTAACAAATGCGTTATCAGGTCACGTGGCGATTTAGTAAAATAAAATTGCCGATTGGATCACGGCCTGAGAAAATAAAGAGAATACGAGTTGCGACCTACGATGAATATTAAAGGAGGTAATAGTCCGGTTTGAGATGAAAAACGAAAAACTGAATAGTTTTTTTTAAATTATAGGGTGTGTATAATGCGCAAAAAGTGTGATGGGTAATTATTTCCCCTTCCCCTTAATTTAGAACGTAAGGGGAGTCGGAGGATTGCCTTGTTGTTATCGTACAAAACTTCGAAACTATGGAGAGAAATTAAACTTTTTATGATGGATATGAATCGTCACGTTGAAATTAATATAACTTGGTGTGTGTATAGGGAACAGAGTTGTGGATTTTTTAGTGAGTACGTTTGCAGTTAGTGGGTAATGTTTTCTTTGGGATATGGGAATGAAATGACAGCGNTGGCTGGGCTGACGGCTGGCGGGTAAGTTACCAGGCGCCGATTGGCGAACGGCGTTCCAACATGTTGCTGGCCATTTACGCAATTTTGCCGGCTTGTGAGGATTTCACCTCTGTACTCTTAGTTCGTCTTTGTTGAGGGTCTGCACGCAATGGGTTCTCAGGTAAAAAATATTTATATATCACCGTCCACTGCAAAACCTGTGTGTGTGNTATCACCGTCCACTGCAAAACCTGTGTGTGTTATTAAATTTTTTATTGCATCGTGGAAATAGGTGAGGTTGCCACCGCAATTTTGCATTAAATTTAGTAATGGCGAAGCGTAGATAGTGACGTGTTATTAATGAATACGCCAAAATTAACGGGAAAGGATGATTTATGTCGTTGTCCTTAACCACATCGTTTACCAGAAATTTGTAGCAGAAATTTTAAAACGAAGTATTGCAATACGTAGCAGGTGGGGAATACGCGCATTACTCCATTCTATACGGTCAGCGCACTATATCACATCTAAAGGAAAATCTATGTTCGTTTGAACATTTCAACCTGAATACGCACAAGTTTCGAACGTACCTCATTCTCGCGGTCGCCAGTGCGTGATCGCTCGCAAAGGTAAATCTGAACTCCTCATCAAACCGTTAGTTTCTTTTGCAAAACGAGACCGTTTCCCATTTGACAATCTAGTAATTTAGCAGTATGGTTGAATTGGACATCTTTTGATTGTAATTTGTTTATCGCGGTTGTGATTCGAGCAATGTTTTAGTTCCCATTGGATACACGCTCGCCTGGCAGTTCCACGAGATTATTTACACAAAGAAATAAGAAAATAGATAACCTATCTGTACGAAACAAATCCTTGTACGCAGTACGCTTTTGGTTACGTTTACACGTATCACACTATGCAACGTGTCACTGGATTTGAGTTCACGTACACAGTCACTTATTTACGTAAATGTTTATTCAGTTATGTAACTTTATAAAAAAAAATATACACATTCGTATGTTACGAGGCAATTTCCGTAGATTTCTTTGTCGCGTAAGACTCAAAACAAATGTGGTGGCTGTTTGAAATTTGGTGAATCAGTATTTAATAAATTCCGCTACATAATAGAAGTTAAATACTGAACTACAAAATGCGTTATCAGGTCACGTGACGATTTAGTAAAATAAAATTGCTGATTGGATCACGGCCTGAGAAAATAAAGAGAATACGAGTTACGACCTACGATGAATATTAAAGGAGGTAATAGTCCGGTTTGAGATGAAAAACGAAAAACTGAATAGTTTTTTTTAAGTATAGGGTGTGTGTAATGCGCAAAAAGTGTGATGGGTAATTATTTCCCCTTCCCCTTAATTTAGAACGTAAGGAGAGTCGGGGATTGCCTTGTTGTTATCGTACAAAACTTCGAAACTCTGGAGAGAAATTAAACTTTTTATGATGGATATGAATCGTCACGTTTAAATTAATAAAACTTGGTGTATGTATAGGGAACAGAGCTGTGGATTTTTTAGTGAGTACGTTTGCAGTTAGTGGGTAATGTTTTCTTTGGGATATGGGAATGAAATGACAGCGGCGAAAGGGACACTCTGCTTTTATGATTTAAATCGACAAATCTAGACGAAATCTTTCGTTTGGCACCGAAATAAGCGCGCATGCTTATCGGAGCCGCGAGATATGCCATAGGCCATTCAAGCTTTCCTTCGCACTTTTATGAAACCCTGCTAAAGTTCTACTTCCAAGTTATTGCTCCGCGTCATTCAAACAAAGCTTAACCGAGTCTCGAAAAAAACACACCAAAGGGACAGCGCACCACATTCGTGAGCAATCAGTGAAATAAAATTTTGCATAAGAACTATTTCTTACTGGGCATTACCAGCAGGCCTATTTTCTCCGTGTTTTTATTTATATCAATTATATATGAAATATTATAACTTAAAGATAAAATATAAGTAAAAGTTTAATTTAACCAAAAATAAGGCACTCTTATGCCAACAGAAGTATAAAACCCTTGTGATACATGAGATGTGTAGAAAACAACCAAGCACGTCATTCATAGAGTAAATTTTCAAAGTTCGGATTAAAAAAAAAATTTAAGAAAACCGCGAGCAGACTATGCCCGGAAATGCTCGCCTAAGCTCAATATACCCGCTAGTTCTGCGGGTTCCCACCCTCACAGCGCACGTGCAAGGTGCCAACTCAAGGTCATGCTCGCTTCGTAGACCCATACCTCATCGAACGAGACAACAATTTCAATCTTGTTATTAGTAGAGACGTGAAGAATTCGCGGATTCACATTTTGGGACAAGCTAGAATTCAAAACACGTGCGTTTACATAACTTAAGTTCGTTGGTTCACGCGGTGTTTGACACCTCCTGGAGAACGGTGTCCAATTGTCGCCTTCCACTGTGACAGCAGACAACCAATGCGCTGTTGATATTGGCATATTTGTACATGAGGCTGGAGAGTCTAGCCTGCAGGTCATTGAACTCGCGAACTTTTCAGTTATTAGTCTCGAAGGTACATTGTGTCGGTCTGAGGTCAAAAACGTAATCATGCCAAAAAAAAGTCACTTTTATTTGTGACCCGCTCGTGTGGACACGATTCTTGGAAAAAAATAACGGTTTCAAAATTTAAGGGATTCAGTTATTTACCTATATATCATCCAACCCTTCAAGAAATGTTTGATTTTCGTAAAGAAAGAAAATGCCTCCAAATTTCCTCTATTAAGGGATATGTTCTGTTATAACAATTAGTTACTACCAAACTACTTGAAGAAAATTTAACTAGTGCAACTGAAAGGTCTTGTTTTAATAATTTTTTTCTAAAACGTCATTATTATAACACGGTTCTCAAGGACGCGTTCCTCCCATAATAATTTCAGTAGGTCATATACTTTCTCATTTACCATAAATCTCACAATGTTTTGTCCTGGAGTTATAAATGAGTCTTTGTAAGTGTTGCTATTAGACTCCAGTATTATACATAACACAAAATTATATTTTAAAATAAAATTGGCAAATGCGTGTGGTTAGGAGGGATTTTCAAAAGACGTGGTAATATACTAATGTCATTGCAAATAAATGCTTTGCCAATGAATTNGTAAAGAAAGAAAATGCCCCCAAATTTCCTCTATTAAGGGATATGTTCTGTTATAACAATTAGTTACTACCAAACTACTTGAAGAAAATTTAACTAGTGCAACTGAAAGGTCTTGTTTTAATAATTTTTTTCTAAAACGTCATTATTATAACACGGTTCTCAAGGACGCGTTCCTCCCATAATAATTTCAGTAGGTCATATACTTTCTCATTTACAATAAATCTCACAATGTTTTGTCCTGGAGTTATAAATGAGTCTTTGTAAGTGTTGCTATTAGACTCCAGTATTATACATAACACAAAATTGTATTTTAAAATAAAATTGGCAAATGCGTGTGGTTACGAGGGATTTTCAAAAGACGTGGTAATATACTAATGTCATTGCAAATAAATGCTTTGCCAATGAATCAAACGCTTTTGAAATAGGCTCGAAAAATGACTATGTGATCTCACTGGTGGAAATTTATTAAAATACCTATTTTGTGCTAAATTATGTTATGCTTGATAAATGTAAACGTTGACTTTACTACAACTGACACGATAGAATATTAAAAAAAACATCCGTTTAATTTTGCCACAACGCCTGCCTCCCGAAATAGTTTTACATTTGAGTGAGCACCAAACCGCTGTTTGATGCTCACGGGAAAACATTGACTGGTTTGTGAATAATCATCGTGTTTTACTGTTATTGTACTGTACGGCTATCACAGTACAAAAAATGCGTGCTTTAGGGTACGTAATCCAGGGTATTAATATTCTCGGTCAAAATAACTCTTTCACGGCAGTGAAATATAGTCTCNAACCGCTGTTTGATGCTCACGGGAAAACATTGACTGGTTTGTGAATAATCATCGTGTTTTACTGTTATTGTACTGTGCGGCTATCACAGTACAAAAAATGCGCGCTTTAGGGTACGTAATCCAGGGTATTAATATTCTCGGTCAAAATAACTCTTTCACGGCAGTGAAATATAGTCTCCTCCAAATTTTGAATTGTGAACTATAAGGCTTTTCACTGTTAATTGAGCATTTTTGAAAGCCTTCTTTAGATATACTCTACGCCTCTTTTTGTATCCTTCAGCCATATATGTTATTTACATAGTGATGTGCCTAATCACTTTGTTCATACACCTGTCAAGTGAAAACGTGAAATTTTTAGGAACTTAATGCGTTACATATACTAATTTATACCCATATACAAGGTATTATTGAATAATATGTCGAAATTTAAACCACAGCTTCTATGAGAAGAGATTGTATTTTATTTTCAACAACACACACGCATTTTCATGGTGGCCTCTGTACANGTATTTTATTTCCAACAACACACACGTATTTTCATGGTGGCCTCTGTACAGGCAGTCGCGCCAGTTCAGTTCGCCTTCGTTATATGCAACTTGTTGTGCACGCAGGTATGTAAAGTTTGTGACCACCGGCGCTGTTTTGATAATTCCAATTAATTTTAAAAATACTATATAACCTTTCCCAAAATTTTGTTACTAAGATTTGTGGTTATAATTAGTTCATAGATGGCGGGGGTGTGAATTTAGACATGTTATTGAAAAACACCTTGTGTATAAAGTAAAAAATCTCAACTTCATTTGCCATAAATTTGAACATTACTATTTCAATACAACGCCAAGACTCAGAACTGTATAACTTAAATCACTGCCAACTTAACCGGGAGCCTGCATGCCAGCTTGTATGGTAACATATTTACAGTTAAAAGGTAGTGAGTTGATCTCAAAAGTGCTCACTTTACCATGAACAGCGTATACTTCTGGTGTACAGAATATAGACTAAAGAAGATATACACCTCTTGTTGATCTTCTGCTCATGCACCCAACATTGACGTACCCCAAAGGAACACAATTGTGAAAGTCACATGTTGAAAAATTATGAATGTGTTTGTTTATATCTTCATTTTCAAAAGACAAGCAACTTGTATATGAATGAAATACTTTCACAAACATGAAATTAGTCAAACTGTATTATATATTGGTTACAGGAAGTATACACACATGTCGAAGCACTTTTTTTTACTAAACAGTGTTCTAACCTCAAATCCAATCTACGCCGTTTTTGCTAATCGTATTGGCAGAAAAGCAGTCCAATGTCGGGACACGGAAATTGGTTGTGCGCAGCCAGCGAGATCGCTCTACCTCATATTGAGTCTATGGTACAGCAGTTTCCATTCTTTACATCGAAGGTGACATATTTCATCAAATAGGACTTCTGTGCTGTTTTAAATGACTTCACGCAGAAGAAANTCATCAAATAGGACTTCTGTGCTGTTTTAAATGACTTCACGCAGAAGAAAATGCGACGTGAACTACTGTAAAGTAAGATGTCGTCCATGCAACTACGAAAATAGTTTTTTTTATTCTTGCACTGTAACTTTTGTTTCATTACGAATTCTGACTACCNTAATTTATACCCATATACAAGGTATTATTGAATAATATGTCGAAATTTAAACCACAGCTTCTATGAGAAGAGATTGCATTTTATTTTCAACAACACACACGCATTTTCATGGTGGCCTATGTACAGGCAGTCGCGCCAGTTCAGTTCGCCTTCGTTATATGCAACTTGTTGTGCACGCAGGTATGTAAAGTTTGTGACCACCGGCGCTGTTTTGATAATTCCAATTAATTTTAAAAATACTATATAACCTTTCCCAAAATTTTGTTACTAAGATTTGTGGTTATAATTAGTTCATAGATGGCGGGGGTGTGAATTTAGACATGTTATTGAAAAACACCTTGTGTATAAAGTAAAAAATCTCAACTTCATTTGCCATAAATTTGAACATTACTATTTCAATACAACGCCAAGACTCAGAACTGTATAACTTAAATCTCTGCCAACTCAACCGAGAGCCTGCATGACAGCTTGTACGGTAACACATTTACAGTTAAAAGGTAGTGAGTTGATCTCAAAAGTGCTCACTTTACCATGGACAGCGTATACTTCTGGTGTATAAAATATAGACTAAAGAAGATATACACCTCTTTTTGATCTTCTGCTCATGCACCCAACATTGACGTACCCCAAAGGAACACAATTGTGAAAGTCACATGTTGAAAAATTATGAATGTGTTTGTTTATATCTTCATTTTAAAAAGACAAGCAACTTGTATATGAATGAAATACTTTCACAAACATGAAATTAGTCAAACTGTATTATATATTGGTTAGAAGAAGTATACACACATGTCGAAGCACTTTTTTTTACTAAACAGTGTTCTAACCTCAAATCCAATCTACGCCGTTTTTGCTAATCGTGTTGGCAGAAAAGCAGTCCAATGTCGGGACACGGAAATTGGTTGTGCGCAGCCAGAGAGATCGCTCTACCTCATATTGAGTCTATGGTACAGCAGTTTCCATTCTTTACATCGAAGGTGACATATTTAATCAAATAGGACTTCTGTGCTGTTTTAAATGACTTCACGCAGAAGAAAATGCGACGTGAACTACTGTAAAGTAAGATGCCGTCCATGCAACTACGAAAATAGTTTTTTTTATTCTTGCACTGTAACTTTTGTTTCATTACGAATTCTGACTACCTTCTCTTTTATCGGAAGAGAGTTGAGCTCAGGGTTTTAGTCTAGGGAAAAANATCCGGCTTCGCTGCTGTAGCGATGTAGTGGAGAAATACCTTCTGCATCTCCACTGCAAGCACATGACAGACGCTGGATGTTATTAAATATGGTTTTAGAAATAATTAAAATGTTATGCAGTTGATTGGATTACGTCAAAAGCTGTTTGGAAGTGCAATATCCACACAACAAAATGAAGAATGCGTGTGAATTATAGAAATTTTTCTGTATTTTTTACCAACTCGTGCTATTATTATTTTTCATTATTTTCGTTTATGAAATGTACTTCTGAATACATTCGGAAACACCCGCTACCTAGATCATAAAACCACGGACCAGAAAAAAAATCACTGCCNACAAAACCACGGACCAGAAAACAAATCACTGCCGCTAGCAGCAGTGCATTCGACAGAACCTGCAGCTCTGCTTGCGTCGCAAACTGGAATCACTGAAGAATCTCTCTGTCCGATCAACACGCCATGTGTTTCCAGCAATTTCTCAGAGTCTTTGATCTACACATGGCTACTAGTAGTAGGTTAATGGTAATGTTATTTCTTTTTACGTTTTGCGGAAGTATACTCAGTGTGTAGATAGAGAAAACCAAGCAAGACTTAAGAATTTCAGTTAACCGCCGTCCAACTATTAAGACAATGCATACTTGAACGAAACTCATCGAGATATGCTCCTCCCTAAGAGTAGCGGCTGGCAGCTGCGAAATTCAAATATGAAATACTATTGTTAAGGAAATTTCGCCTGTGTGTTAATTCTAAAGATAGGCGTTTCAAACAAAATGTTTTCTTCGCGAATATTTTAGGAGAAGATACCTACGAGTGTAAATTTTCAATATAGGTACACAACATATAATTTTTTGTAAAACATTACATTTTAAAGATTTNATATATAATTTTTTGTAAAACATTACATTTTAAAGATTTCTTACAAACAGGCTATACATGTTATGGAAACATATACGCTGCAGGGATCTTCTAAAAATTCGCGATGAATACATTTTGTTTGAAACCCCTGTCTTTGAAATTAACGCACTGAGGCGAAATTCCTTAACGCGGGATTTCCTATTTAAATTTCGCAGCTGCCAGNTCAAACAAAATGTTTTCTTCGCGAATATTTTAGGAGAAGATACCTACGAGTGTAAATTTTCAATATAGGTACACAACATATAATTTTTTGTAAAACATTACATTTTAAAGATTTCTTGCAAACAGGCTATACATGTTATGGAAACATATACGCAGCAGGGATCTTCTAAAAATTCGCGATGAATACATTTTGTTTGAAACGNCATATACGCAGCAGGGATCTTCTAAAAATTCGCGATGAATACATTTTGTTTGAAACGCCTGTCTTTGAAATTAACGCACTGAGGCGAAATTCCTTAACGCGGGATTTCCTATTTAAATTTCGCAGCTGCCAGCAGGTAGACAGTGCCCCATGCAGCCACCGAGTTTAAATGGGGCATCAACATTAAAGAAATTCCTTCCCAATGCATCAATTTTAAAAATAATCATTTCAAACAAAAAGTATTCTATGTACATTACATTTCGTAAGGAATACTGGCACGTTAAGAAATCTTACCAATTATTATTGTTACAAGACGTCTGAGGGGCGTATCTGAGTTCGTGAGAGATGGAGGTCTTAGTAAAATATTCAGACAGCTATTATTTACAGCATTAAAGTTTCTATTTCAACTCTAATTAACGTCCTTCTCAATGCCTATGTTTCGTTATAATCTATTAACTCATACTCGTCATTAACATACGTTCAGTTTGTCTGTTTCCGTCATTTGTAATGTCTTTCACTCACGCATCTAGTCCAATAGTCCAGCCTGCCAACCGTACTCTTCACTGTTTGATATTCGCAGTCACAGATTTACTTTCAGCTGGTCACTTCTCTCGCCGCTCGTCGTCTATCGCTGAAACTCAACCACTCGTCAATTCAACAACTGCCCAGCTCGGAGGCCAGTCGCACAATTTATACTCTGCTGTCCTTGACCTGGAAAGTTTGGCCCACCCCGAGTCACGCTTAGAAAAATTAGGGCTGCGAACCAGTAGAAAATTCTTCAGATAAATACACAAACGCAATACAACCAAGGTCAGCAGCGCGTGCCGCAAATAGGATTATCGTATCGGCTAGCTTTTTGTAACAGACACGCGGTTCCTGGTTTATCGCTCGCTTGTCATACAAAACATTCCATTGACTTGCCGCCGCTGCTATCATATAACTGCTGTCCTTCACTTTCACTCGCTCCCATGGGACAAAGCAGCAAGCGCGTAACAATATGTTAATTTTTTTTTTTTTTTCAAAAAATGTAAAATTAAAANCGCTGAAACTCAACCACTCGTCAATTCAACAACTGCCCAGCTCGGAGGCCAGTCGCACAATTTATACTCTGCTGTCCTTGACCTGGAAAGTTTGGCCCACCCCGAGTCACGCTTAGAAAAATTAGGGCTGCGAACCAGTAGAAAATTCTTCAGATAAATACACAAACGCAATACAACCAAGGTCAGCAGCGCGTGCCGCAAATAGGATTATCGTATCGGCTAGCTTTTTGTAACAGACACGTGGTTCCTGGTTTATCGCTCGCTTGTCATACAAAACATTCCATTGACTTGCCGCCGCTGCTATCATATAACTGCTGTCCTTCACTTTCACTCGCTCCCATGGGACAAAGCAGCAAGCGCGTAACAATATGTTTAATTTTTTTTTTTTTTTCAAAAAATGTAAAATTAAAGTTATAATTTTACTGTGAATAATAAAGGAATATATATTTTTTATTTTCGAAATTTCTTGACGTGGCAGTATTATCTGAGAAAGTTGCTGTTTTTTTGTTTGAAACAGCTATCTTTAAAGCGATGGATTGAGAAGAAATTTCTTTAACATTGATTCCCCATTTAACTCCGTAGCCGCTAACTTGGTATTAGGCAGAGTCCTTATTAAACCGAAAAAGTTAGTCCGAAATCAGCGTTTTGAATACAATAGTTTCTTGGCTGTGAAAACCTTTTCCTCTAGACGGGTTTGAGCGATGATATTAAAAATGAAAAACAGCGAAAAAAAAAAAAAAAAAAGTTTTTTTAGTTGGCGAAAAAGCGTAGACTTAAAAATAACTTTACGAGATTAGTATAATAGGCCTCCTGAGCAAATGTGTTTCCTCGCACACAATATGTATCTACGCCGATGGGAATTTTGTGGTGAAATGACTTCGCGACTTGAGTTAGAACTGTGTTCCACCAACGGGCGTTGGGCGCAGCAGGCGAAGCTCTATCTTACATCAATAACGGGCGGCGTTATTTGCACCACAGGCTGACAATAACTGGCGAGATACGATAAAAGCCCGCCTCCTTTCCAGCCTTCTGCCTTCAATACGGCAGCCAGTTTACAAAATAATTTGCAGTTAGCGATAGCATTGTGACGGTCGGAGAATATGGAGTATCCCTACATTTAAAATCAAAACACTTTATACACCACACACAGTAATAGAGTAAAAGCGCAGTAAGATTTAAAATGCAACTATAACACACGCCGAAATGTGGAAGTAAAATGATCAACCATTGCAAAGCTGTCGTTTTATGCATTTATTGGCTCGTGGGTTAAAGTTTCCGGTGTGACCGACTAATGTTCCGTAACATTTTGGGATGCTGGCTTACGGTGTCAAGGGTTCTGAGTTCAAGTTCAAGGTAAACTACTTCGAAATAAGAGTTTCTTAAAAGTCAATTTAACGTACTGGGCTCACTTTGAAACCGTGCGAGGTAGGAAAACTGATCGTATACGTTTTTAATAAGTTTATTGTCCGTTTTGTGGTTCGTTAATTTTCTCTTCCCAGCAGTTTGATTCAGACAAAAGAAAAAAAATCAGGAAAATAAGACAGACGTTGTTTTGAACTTGATAAAGTTTAGACTGAACTCTGGAACCCAATCTTGATTCATCTGCAGTACAGCGCACGCTACTTTCCGAGTTCCGAGCACTCCACAATATCTTTCTTGTAGGCCTACTGGACTAGCCATGGCGTTATCTTCCTTTACTGTAGAATGTTGTAACAAATTCTACTAGTTAATTTGACGACAGCATTGTTTACAACAATAAGAACTTTCAATGTACGCTCATTGCCACAGGAATTTTTGAACCCAGAATATGATGTCGAAATGAAATTGAACTTGCCCCACACAATAACTGATTACAACCTAAAAGCCAACGAACTAACACTTCATATTTTTGTGCTCAAATCAGGTCCAGTTTAGTCACAAGGAAAATAATTGCACAGAATTGGCGTGGCGGTTCCTTTCATGTGCGCGTACGGCGTACTCGTTCTCTGATTGGCTGCGCGAGGATCTGAAAACGGGTCTCTAGTCTGATCGGCTACTGCGTACTGAGAGATTTCCCCCCTGTTGATTGAAGTGCCGATTGGCAAATAGGTTACTAGGCGGTGATTGGCGAACTGCATTCCGGCATGTTGTTGACCAGTGACGCCATTTTGGTGGCGTGTGCTGCAGGAGTTCTCGGAATTAGCGGCCACTTCGCCTATGTATTTTTAATTACTCTGGTCTCGACAGCAGTCAATGCACAGGTGATACGCTGGAGTATGTACAGGACTGGGGAATCTTTAGCAGGACGTCCGAGAATAACACAGATTTTGCAGGTCCCTGCGTATGATTTGGAGGCCACGGTGGATCAGTGGTTAGACCGCTCGCCTCCCACCAAGGCAAACCGGGTTCAATACCCGGCGGAATTACTCCCGGATTTTTGCGCGTGGGAATCGTGCCCGAAATTTTTTTTTCGGGAGCTCCCATTTTCTCCTGCCCTTGCATTCCGGCGCTCATCCGTCCTCGCCTGGCTTGACCCTCATCGGTTCTCAAGACCTCGACGTTAAGGGTCGCCGAAACGTATCCGCTCCACTACGTATAATTCTCTGTTGTGGAAGATCGCCCCGTAGTTGTCGCAAATGCCGCTTCAAGCGCCACGAACCAGTATATTGTTCAAGCTGCCGTACAACTGGCTATACACATGTTCTACAGGTGACAGATGTGGAGACCGAGCTGGCCAAGGAAGGTTGTCAACAGTGTGAAGGCAGTCGTGGGAAAGTGTGCTCAAAATGTCATTTTGAAAAACATCCCCTGACTTTGAGCTTCTGTATTTCGGTAACTAGTGGGTCAAAAAACATTGTTGACAATTTTAATTCGTAGTAAATTTAATGTTCTTTCCAAAAATTAAAATTAAAAGTTCGTAGGGCTCATAGTTTTTTTTAGTTATAGACGATAACCCGAAAAAAATGGCTGGGAAAGGGGGACCCCCCCCCC
>NQII01007726.1:18810-56616 GCA_002778355.1 Clitarchus hookeri | reverse complement strand
GATTTAGCACCCCAGAGTACCCCTGAATGACGTGTCAAAATTTCATTAAGTTCCGAATACTTTCCAGGTAAAAGTACTTGGCGACTGGACTATCAGTATTCTCATGATCACTATCAAGGAATATCTAGAACTGTAGGAGATTGCTCATCGCACAATGACGCCTCCATCTTACGCTCAACAATAAAGTCGACATTTGTGCCACTATTGAGTGTCCCGCCAATGTCGAGCATGATCGTCATCCGTGTCAAGATAAAACCCAGATTCTTGACGAAAAACTATACACCGCCATTCTTCAGCCGTTCATGCCACCCGCTCATGACAAATCTGTCAACAGAGTCGTCGTTGCCCAGGTTTCAATGGAAGATGGCCTAATAGACGCTGAGAATGAAAGTGGTATTCTGCAAGTCGCCTCGACGTAATGCGGGTAGTAACATGGGTCACTATACTGATGGAGCTGCATGTCTCTGGGTGGCAGAAGAAGACACTGTTGATTGTCTATGCGCCTGTTGAACAGTGAACTGTTCTGGTTCACATGCACGACTATCACGTCGAACAGACAGCTACATTTCCCCATAAATCCATTGTTTCGCATAATTTATACCACTAATTTATTGGATAATCAATGTGTATTGTTGTAATAACATCAAATACTCAGTTTATTGTATTTATTTATAATAAATACGTGAACCAAAGCGTTAACTTTATTCAGCGCTTGTATTACATAAAATGTAGTTTGCAAATGAACCGATAGGTAGCACTATCTAGTAAAATTTATTTGGAAGTATAGAACAAAATTATGTGCATCGGTGGTAAAGAGCACTATGTATATTTTATAAAACCTGAGGTTATGACATTGTCTTACTTTATTTTTTGCGCTATTTTTCCGGGTGCAAAGCATTATCTTCTACATGAAATAATCAGTGATTTAGCCAGTAGGAAAGAACACTATGTGCCATCGTGGTATCAAGGTGAAGAGCTTTCCTTTAAAGTTCCATATACCCATAAATACTCTTGAAAATCATTTAGAAAAATTCGCATTACAACATTTATTGTCCATAAGTTATTAAGGAATCTTGGTATTAAAAATAACGAACGAACTAGAGTGGTCGTAAAGACTGCGACCAAACAGCAAAATTGTATCGCAAATAAACCATGGGCTCAGACAGCTCAGTCTGTTTGGCGTTATCGGCGTAAATGTGAATCTAGCTTTATGGTGGTCATTCGAGGTTGCTCAGAGTCTTTCCGGCGCATACGTGTTCCCTCGCGCTTCTCCCACTGTTACTAAAACCGTTACGCGATGCGGCAGCGGCGGTTCAGATGCCGGGAAGTTCTATGGAAGGTTCGCCCTTCTTCCCGTAGTCAAATGATTCGCCCTCTTCCAGACGTTGTAAGTTGTTTTTACCAGTGTCTAATACGTCTCCAGGGCATTCCAGCTATCCACTGGCATGTACTCCACACACGCTAATGACCATACTAGACACAGTTATCGTTCTATGACTGTTAAACTTACTAGGGTTGCAGCGGTGTTAATGTCCCATGGTGGCAGTTATACACAGCCACAGTCCNCAGACGTTGTAAGTTGTTTTTACCAGTGTCTAATACGTCTCCAGGGCATTCCAGCTATCCACTGGCATGTACTCCACGCGCGCTAATGACCATACTAGACACAGTTTCGTTCTACGACTGTTAAACTTACTAGGGTTGCAGCGGTGCTAATGTCCCATGGTGGCAGTTATACACAGCCACAGTCCGAGTTAAACTAGTTGCAGTATTACCAATGAAGCTACTGTACACCAAATTTCGCCCCGTGTGAAAAATCTTTTTTGGGTGCGGTTATTTTCTGGCCATGAATGCACGTTTGTGATACCACGAATAACATTTTTTTCTAACTTAACATGGACTGAACTATGGTGCAATGCGACTTTTTAAGTAGTGTGGTTTTCAGTCAGAATGTATAAAAAATCATGAGCAAGCAAAGCTATAAATTGCATAGCTAACAATCCATTAAACAAGCTGAGCTTCGATAAACATAATTAAAACTACGCTACTTAATTACTTTATGTGAATGANCTAACAATCCATTAAACAAGCTGAGCTTCGATAAACATAATTAAAACTACGCTACTTAATTACTTTATGTGAATGAAAAATGTTGGCGTGTTAGTTGACTTATTCCTACTGAGAACAAAACATTTATTCATTATTATATTTTTTCGGCATTCTGCTTTACAAGACTCACGGTTATGCGTAGAACAGCTGAAGATCACGTAAACTCCTAATTTTAGCATTTTCCATCGGAGTATATCAAAATCTCTCAACAATGTCTGCAAAAATTTCTTAGGAAAAAAATTATTATAATGCTTACCATACGCCCTCTTTATTAAAGCTTAAAGTTACAAAATATGCAAAACATGATAATAATTTAATTAATGCCAAATTTTTTTTAAACAAAAATATTTTGTTATCTTTCTTTGCATTATAAATATATTTTGATTTGCAACGAGAATAAAATATTTTGTATTTTATTTTCAATGTAAACGCGTGATTTTACCAAAAAATGATCAAGAAAACATGCTTTAAGAAGCGTAATGAAATTTAAATTGAACAGCATTTTAGAAAGATGCCCCAGAGGAATTTCATTTTATTTTATTTTATTTTAGGAATTTTCTGTGTTAAATGACATTTTTACCACTAACCCCATTATTTTTGTAGAGGTTTAACCGAATTTATGGCCTCGCTGAATTTTATCTAGGCTCACGCCCAAGTGACTTTTGGATGGTCGACGTACGTATTTCCAGTCGAGAAGACTCGAGCTTTTGACTGTAGTTAATTAGTTGGCGGAAGCAATTAACGCTACTGGTGACTGTTGGAGTACCAGAAAGCAGGTCACCCACCTGTATTAAGGCCTAGATGTCTGAAACAGAGAACCCGCCTTCGGATCGTACCCCGACACAAAGGAGTTGATGGTTTTGAGGAAAGAGACGAATAATTATCTGCGCGCAGAACAGGCCGCACTCGTCGTTCTCGACCGAGGACAAGTTCAACTCATTGCAAGATCACCAACAGCGGGAAGACCAAATCACTAATCACGTACGTCGGCAAATACGCTCATGATCAGTTTAATCAGAGATACGCGCCTAATAGCGTGTAGCACCTCCTTTCGTCCTGATGACCGCAGTGATGCGGCATGGCATGAACTCCACAAGGCACTGGAAGCGATCCAGAGCCATACTGACTCCGACTGCTGCATAGCTTCCCATAATGAACGGAGATCGGTGGGGCCATGGTGTAGTGGCAATACTACTCGCCTCCCACCTAGGCAAACCGTGTTCTATTCCCTGCAAGGACGCTTCCCGATTTTTGCATGTGGGAATTGTGCAGNCGCCTCCCACCTAGGCAAACCGTGTTCTATTCCCTGCAAGGACGCTTCCCGATTTTTGCATGTGGGAATTGTGCAGAACGATGCCGCTGGTTGGCGGGTGTTTTTTTTTTCTTCGGGAATCTCCAGTTTCCCACGCCCTTTTATTTCGTCACTGCTACATACTCACCTCGCTTCACCCACATCGGCNCTTCGGGAATCTCCAGTTTCCCACGCCCTTTTATTTCGTCACTGCTACATACTCACCTCGCTTCACCCACATCGGCTCTCAAAAACCTCGATGTTCAAAGCCGCCCAAATCTCTTCACTCACTCACTGGTGGAGATCGGTTGGAGCAGGATCCACAGCGCGCACATCCATCTCGACAACATCCTAGATGAGTTTGATAGGACTGAGGTCGGGTGATCTCGGTAGACAGTCAAACAAGTCCTCAGAGTGTCCACGAGCGATGGGCCGGTGCATTGTCTTGTTGTATGTACAGGTCTTCTGTAAGGTGCCGTAGGTACACAAATGGCTTCTAGGGATCTGCCAACATGTCCCTGTAACGCTCGCTGGTGAGGAATGATGGCACGTGTAACAGGAGACCAATTTCATCCCATGTAAACAGTTGGCTTACGAGAATACCAGCACCACTGATCTGAACTGTACACTGCTGACCCGTCATGTGCTGGTGATGCACTCATGGCCTGCCATTTGGTGTGTACCAACGTGTTCCTTGACTCATCTGACCAGGCGACTTTTTCCATGCGTCGCGAGGGTCCAATGTCGATGTTCCCACGCCCACGTTAATCGTTGAGCCTGGTGATGTGAGGTGAGCAGAGATACAATTGCGAGGAGGTGGTTCTCAGTTCTGGATGGTTTGACTGCTCACATGTCGTTGTGGTCCAGCACTGAATTGGCGAGTGATTTGTTGCACTGAGGCCTGTCTATCTGCTTTTAGCAACTGAGCTAGTCGATGGTGACCCTTGCGATCGATAGATTGTACACCACGTCAGTTCTCCCTTGCGGCTGTGGTTTTACTCAAATCCATGAACTCACTGTATACTTTTGACACAATGGCCCATGGAAGTCCAAATACCTGCACGATACCAAAGTTGGAGTGTCCCATATGTCTGGCTTCAACGATCTGGCCATGATCAAATTCGCTGAGATCTTGTTGATTCCACATTCTGTGCTCGACTGTTACTCGAATGGTCGGTAGGTCTGATGACATCCCACTCATATGTGGCTGGGCACTATTCGATTTGATTGGGCGACTACACTGTTATTTCTCCAACATGGTAGATATGTCTAATTCAATTGTTCATGAGCATATTTTGTTATTATTGTATATTAAGGTCCAATGGATTTAAAACTAAATGTAAAATTATCTAAAGACTTTCATGCCTTATCGAAGATTCAAACCCACGAAGCCTCGAACCAAGAACTAAGGTCTCAAATCACAATGCTAGGGATTTAAGCAGCAGATGTTGATTATCATTACTTTTTATTTAAGAAGAAATAAATACATATTTTCTGAATAAGTGAGAATTGATGAGTGTCTGAATGTACCTGGATTCTCCCTGTTTATGGAGGTACATTCGTTCACATACAATAAGGTCCCATCTGGTTGGAAGTGCACTAGAAGCGGAAATACGAGTTGAAACTTGCAGTGGTATGTGGAATGTTTTTTAAATGCTACTCCTAAGTAGATGTATTTTGCGGACATCGAATATTTTTTGAATAAGAAGTTTTTGCGGAAGCTCTGCGCACCGTTTGGTGACCTATCTAGGCTGGTTCATGTGTTGCTTACTACACTACTGGAAAATGAAAAAAGGACACCTTGACTGACCCCTTGCAAGAGATCCAAATTTGATTCACATAAATTACTGGTAGAGTATAGGACGTGATCACTGGCACAAGGAAATCCGCCGGAAAATAATGTCTGCACAGGTGTGCGACGTGATCACTCAGCACGTAGTGGGCCCTCCTCGAGCAGTAATGCAGGCAGAAATTCTTGCTGTAAACGATCCTAGTCCGCAATGATACAGGAGATCGGCGTCAGACGATGTCAAACTCAGTCCCACACGTGCTCAATGGGGGAAAGATCTGATGACAGGGAAGTTAATGAACACATTGAAGACCATGCTGGGTTGCACGAGTGGAATGTGGGCGGGCATTGTTCTGCTGAAATAGCGCATCTCCTTTCCCCTGCAAAAATGGTAGCAGAAGGGGTTGGATGACATTCTGGATGTACCGTGCATTGGTCAATGTTCCCTGTATTAACACCAGAGGCCAAACTGCCACCATAGGATACGGCTTCCCAAATCATTATCCCAGGAGTTGGCTCCGAGTGTCTCTGTCGTATACACTGTGGAACGTGCCACTCACCAGTCCGACGCCGAATACGCACCCGACCATCGTTTGCCCCAAGGCAGAATCGGGACTCATCACTGAACACAACGCTTTGTAATTCTTCCCTCCGGGTGCTCCTTTATCCACACCACCGGAGGTGGGCTACATGATGCTGATGGAAATCTGGATAATGGCACGCATGATGATATACCAGCTTAACGTAAACGATTGCAGGCATTCCTAACAGACACTCCTTGGGCGACATAATGTATAATCTGTTGTGCGGTTGTCATGCGATCCACAATGGCTACTCGCACAGTGTAACGGTCTTGGCGTACATCCATATGTTACTGACTTCCAGAACCAGTCTTATGGGTGTGTGCAGCTTCCTCTGACCAACGGCGCCAACATCGATGCACTGCTGACACTTCTCGTTCAACATGTTCTGCAGTTCTCCGGTATGACCATCCAGCTTCCCGGAGACCGACTACTCAACCCCGATGATACTCAACTGAACGAATGGGACTAGCCTTCGCCATCCTGGCATGAAAACAATGTCCAAATGACCTCCGGAGTACAATGAAGCCCTGGCAATTACACGCTTCTCCTGATGGTCAACTGGTTACATCTGTGTACTTTGACTGTCCCACTTTCACTTAGCAGTCTTCCTCAGCACTGCGTTTACGATCACTTCATGTGCTGATCTCTTAGTACTATCTTGTGATAATTTGGTCGTTCTCAATCAATTCCATTATGTTTTTTTCCCCCATTTGTCAGTAATGTGTGTTCTCACCAGAGGTATTTTAATGGTTATATATTTTTTAATTCTTAATTTTGGTAAAATTTATTACAAATTCTGCCACTGCAATAATTCTTTACATTACGTTTTATCGATAAACTAAGGAATTAATTTTGATAAAGACATCTTCTGAGAAAAGTCACAAAGTTACTTAAAGAAAGTAATTCTTTGTAACTCTTGTTATTCTTCTGACAAAAAGCACGTGCAGTTGCTAGAGATTTCTTACAAAACACCGCGGATCAGTAAAACATGAAACTTACTTTCTAGAGCATTAGTTTTAACTGTTCCCTGCTGTTCTTTCATTGCCGTGCATGCAGACAACTATCTATCTACCTTNTTTCTAGAGCATTAGTTTTAACTGTTCCCTGCTGTTCTTTCATTGCCGTGCATGCAGACAACTATCTATCTACCTTAATTTTTATATTGAAGTTGTAACGACTTGTAAATATGATCAGAATTAATTTAGGTTTTATGAAAGTACTCGTATACAAAAACTCTCTGTTTATGTTTTAAAGTCCTCCTAACATCTGGCTTTACAGAAATACAGAAATGGCCGAAATGCAAAGTGCTCACATTCAACTCGCTCTGGCAGCTATTGTGAGGAACCGATTGAACCATGGGCGATACTCGTTAAAGATCTCAATAATNTCATTCAACTCGCTCTGGCAGCTATTGTGAGGAACCGATTGAACCATGGGCGATACTCGTTAAAGATCTCAATAATATATTGATATTGTTTATCATCATACCTTAACGGGACTCTAGAGGCGTAACAAGTTATTGATATGAGTTATGTAATGAACACTATACAAAAGGGGTTTATTTAACATTAAGGTTGTGCAATATTATTTCAATATAAACATTATGAAGTATGCGCGGGGGGAACTATACAAATATACTGAAGTATTAATTTATTAAAATATAAAGATTTAACCAGCCACATTGTGAGTAAAGTCTAATTGGAGAGTTCCCACCTTGCTCATGATCCCGGAGGCTGATTAAGATGGCGCAAGTCGACGGCCGGACACACCCATCTTCAGTGGTCTTCTCGTTCCAATGGCCCGACGACAAAAGACACCGCCCACGGACTACACTGTCCTATATCGGCTGCGTTGTCCCAGTTTACTGGCCGGTGGAGGGGGTTTCTGTGGTTCACGATTTCATAACTAATTTCAGCGATCACGGCCCGTGTCCTAAATAAATATGCGAAGGTGTGAACAGCCAGGCCGCTCAGCTAAGGCCTGATCACAACTCATACAAATAAAGTCTCCACGCCGTTTTCAGCGTAATTGCGGGTGTCGCATGACGTGTTACTTTTCGTATCATTTTATTGCACGATTTCAAACTGGGATGTAAGGTGGTAAAAGATTGTCTTTATGTGGTCAGATCATGGGATATAGATGAAAATTCAGAGAGTAGTGCGTCGGTAGTTTCAAAATTGTTTTGCTGATGAGTGAGTCTCCAATATCAGGAAGGCACAGGTCACAGGTTAAGGGTGGATAACTACACTCTGAAGGCATGAATGGAGGCAATTTACTGATCGCTTTTAGAGAACTTTCCCGACGTTCAACGTTACCAGAGGTACCATTTCTGAACATTCTTAGCAAATAGAAAAAGTTTAAAAAAAAAAAACCTGACAACTGGCTATGGACATACGTAAGCAACAACTTGTTATTTCTTCGTCTAATGGCGTGTCATGAGAAGATAATGCTATTCGATAATCGAAAGCAAAGTGGGCAGTGGTCTGATGTTGGTGAAACCCATTAAAATTTTCCAAAACCACATTGGTGCCACACAAAGTTTGGCAGTAAGTGTGGTGAGCAGCTCTTTGAGTTGTCCATTGCCAGTCCTTTCCTCCTGGGGTTCTATTCTCTGACTTGAGCTTGCTTGAAGACAGTCAACGTGATTGTCTATATGATAAAGAGGGCCATAATGATAGTTACTTGTGAGCGTCTTTATGTCGTATTCGGTAAGCCATATCTTTATTGATATATTTGTGCAAAGATGTACGTTTGGCAACGCGGAGGGCTGTGTTCTGAAATCTACGTTCTGCTTGTTGAATTGCAGTTTTTCCGTCATTACAGAGTGTATTGTGTCATGTGTTATTATAGTGAAAGTTACACTATAAATGAAATTTATTTCTTAATACATTTTCTAATAATACTTCTAAAATAAATTTACTTATTTCTAAGGATGCAATATTTAGATGGTACTAATTCATTTTGAGCATCGCGTGATAGGAGTACTAATCCGTGGCCGAATTTGCCACTTAGTTACGTTAAACCGAGAGCATCACTAGCAGATTATAAAACATACACCTTAAATGTATTCCAGGTACACATTATTTGTGCAGAAATGTAACAGAACACAATATTTCTGTTTTTGGGGCATTTTAAAACGTCTTTTTTTCCTGTGCAAAGCGTTTGCTAGAATTAACCTCAATATGTCGGCCATTTTCGTTTCACTTTCGTTCATAATGACACCTTGTTAGCCTGTGTTCATATAAAGACAGTCACGAGGCATTCAAAAGACCGCCATGGCGACATATCAAGTTACAGAATACCATTTCCCTTCGTAAAGATAGTTAAGCCTAAGCGGTAAATTTCTTTATATAACGACAGTAAAAAGTTACAGAATAGGGCCCCTTGTGAAACCATTGCGACTCTTTTGATTGAATAACAGGTAATAAATAAAATACCTATAGAATATCGCAGGAGCTTTTGTAATGTATAGGTATTGATGAAATGTCCCAGCAGCTGTGTAAAAAGGGGTTACCCTTGATCAACAGGAAAGGTATTCTGGTCTTGGCAAACAATATATGTTTTTTGTTTTCATAATTCTAATTAAAAATGATTACAATTATTCACAAAAGCAGAGTGCCTGAAGCTTATTTGGAGACGGGCCTAGTACTAGGAGCTTCATTCCCATTATTTGTCCTTGAACTTTTTTTGTTATTATTATAAATTTTTTTTTTTATTCTGCATGCGAGGATCTGGAAACGGGTCTCTAGTCTTTTGCCACTTTCGTTATCAATTGCACACGCACACGGATAAAATATAATACAACAGCTGTTCACGTATCAGCGTGCACCAACATTCAAACCCACGTGGCAAAAATTACGAAATAATCGAGTGACCTCTGGTATGAAGTCGAAATATTTAGAACTTAGCTTCATCTGGTTTCAACACGTTTATAAATCTAAGTCTCTTCCTGAAGGGCAAAGTGACCAAATAAAAGGTTGGTGCAGAAAGTGTCTTTCGGGATTTCCTTGCTTTACAGGAGCCACGTTTCTTCATGGAAGGAATTGCGAGCCTTATCAATCATTGGCAGACACGTGTCTGCAGACGGAAACTAGTTTTTAATGATGCAAATATGTTTTCTTCATAAAAAAACCCTTCATTCGCGTGATGCATGAAAACGTTTATACATAGAGAGTAAAATAATTTAACTTAGATGTCTCAGTTATATTAAAATGCACGTTCATGTTGCTTATTTTCTCTTTTCGCTGGCGAAACTGCAGGAACTTTACGGATGGGCCAACACTGTAGGAGATACGTCCATATATCACATTGACTGTAATACCAATGTGTCCGAACCCTCCTGATATGCGATGGGGCCGCGGTCACACAAAGGCTGGTGCGCTTCCCTCTCACCAAGGCGAACCGTGTTCGATTCCCGGATTTTCTCACGTGGGAATAAGCCGGACGATGACGCTGGTCGGTGGGTTTCCTCGGAGATCTCCCGTTTCCCCCCGACATTGCATTCCGGCGCTGCACCACGCACACCTCGCCCCATACACGTCGGCTCTCGAGGGACGGCGATATGGGCGACAATAACGCGGGCGACCAGCGCTCCGTGGCCCCTACGTGCAAGGCGCTGAACCTGCGTGCAGTGCTGTCGCTGTTACGCTTTCCTGTGAAAATTAGATCTGTAACAGCGGGATTTTATTACACGCGATAAAAGCCCATATATTGAACTACGACTTTTCAGTTTTATCTTCCTCCTACGTAGTAAGGAGACTGCGAAGGAAAGCTCTAAAAACGCGATTTTCATCCATTTCCACACTTTTTTTTCTCTTATAAAAACAAACTTTACGGGATTAGATATTTGTTTTTTTTTATGTGTGCTGTCATTCCTTGTAGTGCGAATCTAAACATAAAACTTAACAGTCTGTAGCTTTCTTCTGCTGTAGTAACTTGCTTGACGAACACATTATCATCCTTCATAATATCACAATCGAAAGAACCGATATTCCTAAAAACAGGTCTTGAAACTATATCTTCTCCTGCGGTAACGTGCTCGCCTCATGGCGCTGTGAAATGAGTCGGGTTCACAGACAATTGAAATGAACTGCTCCCGAACACCGTTTAACTACTACTGACAAAACTCCGTGGCAGCGCTCAGCAAGTCTGAGTGCTGCCGGCCCATAAGAGCAATGTTAAATCATCAGCGGAAATGCGTCCGGCGCGACTGATAAGGAACTTCCGGGAGCAGCCAAGCAGGTCATGATATGTTGGAAGACGTTTGCTATAAATGAGCTTGTTGCCACTTCTGTGCTGAGATAAGCGTAAGAGCGTAAACAACCTATGCACAGAAAATACATCCGGACTAATTAACTCTTAAGAGCCGTCAAAATATCTTCACTACACACCTTGGATGCCATGAGGTAATGTAATGCAGCGTGCGAATCAATGCTTTTTTGGAAGGCAACTGTTTTATTGAAAATTCTGCAGTGTTTCAATATCACCATTCATTCTGCACTCAAGCTGGAAAAGTATTTAAAAGGGACTATCGTCGAGGTTTATTCAGCGCTACTGTTTCCAGGTAGTGTCTGCTANATTAACTCTTAAGAGCCGTCAAAATATCTTCACTACACACCTTGGATGCCATGAGGTAATGTAATGCAGCGTGCGAATCAATGCTTTTTTGGAAGGCAACTGTTTTATTGAAAATTCTGCAGTGTTTCAATATCACCATTCATTCTGCACTTCACTGATGTAAGTTATCTGTAGTTTGGGCGATGATACTGGCCTCTGTCTGTAGAGTCTCTTGGTGTGTTCACATTAGTGTTGATCTTATGCATTTGCTATTCTTGTATGAGAATGTCGTTAATATTTGTTTCTCGGCAGGAGTAATATCTAAAGCATAAAGGCATGTATATTATACTACTCCACGTCGATTAAAAATTAGAGAAGTGATGTATTGCATTGTAGGGGTTATATAAAAATTCGAAAAATTAATGACAAACAAAAGAATGAATGCGTATTTTGGTATAACGTGCCGTATAATAAAATGACCCAAAATCTTGCAATTGTGACGTTACTACTGTACAGGAATTCTTAATCTGTATACTTGGATTTTGTACACCAGCTAATGGAAATTTATTTTCAACTGATATGTGCATGTGTGCTGATCTTACAATGTAAATATGTCATTGTAAAATCATGACATGGAAAATAAAGACAGTTATAAATAGCGCAAATACAAGTGTGTACAGTTTTGTGCACGAGGTCTGTACAGATGGCTTCGCGCGTATCCGAAGGAATAAAATACGCCTCTCATATTAAAAAAAATTCCACCTCATAAACTTCTTGCAAATAAAAAATTTCTGAGAATTTTTACGGTTTTACTGTGCTTGAGCGGAAATTTCTTTACTTATAAATTTTATGTAGGAAAACTCAGTGAAGATGAACGTATTCCGAAGTTCTGGGTTGTAAAATTGTTAGAATTGAGAACAGATTGTCAGGCCATTATCGTTTACGAACAGTGCAAATAAAAGTGGCAACCCACGACCGTCAGACATTCGAAAAGCGAGCTGCTCCCGGAGTTTATTAATTAAATTCCTCAATCTAGGCGACACAACAAGCGGACGAGGTAATAATTCGCACATGTTATAACATAGCCTGAATATCGTCGATGATAACTTACTACAGAAGAAAATATTAGTTCACATTTTACGTGCGAAGAAATATAATTTTTATGTAACGTAATGTTTAATTTTTCCAGTAAATGAGAAGAAATATATTTTCGTTTTAAACAATTTATTAGAAAAAAAAGTTTTGCAACGTATTATTTGGGTAGAAATGCGACTGTTTATATAAGTGGGGTTTATTTTGGTACATGACCTTATTTATTTGTGGTCATCGCAGTTAAATTTGCCGCTCGTTAATTTGTTCCTCGGTTTCTTAGGATTGCAGTGTTGCATACGTGTGTTTTCCTGACGTGCATGTAACTTATAATACGATAAATACATAAAAGTATACGATATCCGGTGCTAGTTAAGTTTGCTTCCTACAATTCCAGAAATTTAGGTTAAGTTTCGTATCTTATTACTAAACAAATACCCTCCTAACAGTTAAAACTTGTATTTATTTGCTGGAACGCTTGTTGTCTTTACGTAATGAATTTCAGGAAAGTTTTTATCGACGGGCAGATGTTTTCAAGGTTTAGTCAGCCAACCTGTGTTTTCTGCGAAAATTGACTTCTTTTTGTTAACGGGTGCCCTACTCGGAATAGCAGGTCAATGAGGTAAGAAGGGAATAGTTT
This sequence comes from Clitarchus hookeri, assembly GCA_002778355.1. NCBI lineage: Eukaryota > Metazoa > Arthropoda > Insecta > Phasmatodea > Phasmatidae > Clitarchus > Clitarchus hookeri. The sequence continues at coordinate 43,558 of NQII01007726.1, read as the reverse complement.
AAATATGAGACAGCATTGTGAAGCTTGTTTTGCCTGCTCCCCCCCTAAGAGTTTTCAGCATTATATTTCCAGTCGTTAGACCGTATGGGAAGGCGATCAGGTTGCAAGGGACGAATGGAACTGCAACACATAACTATGTGAACCTTACACGTGTGTCGCATGCCTCTCGTGAGAGAGTGGATGTAGCCTAGTGAACATCGCGCAAGGAACACACGGAGGGGAGGAAATTACAAGTCTTTCGCAACTGTGCGCACAATGCCGTCAACCACGAGAACAACAGCCAATCAGGTACCGGTTCGCGTTATTTAATCGAACGTGGCGCAGAGACAGTAAACTTGCGATTTTACCGCGCTGTTATTCATGACTACTATACAATTTTTTTTCTGCTTGAAATGATAGTTACGCGAAGTCTTAACAAGTAGAACGTTTTTTTGACACCACAACAGAATAATGAGTAATTTTGTCATCCACCACCCGTAGTTTCGACGTGCGTACTCCGCCTCGGTTAAACACTTTCAAGCTGGAAAAGTATTTAAAAGGGACTATCGTCGAGGTTTATTCAGCGCTACTGTTTCCAGGTAGTGTCTGCTNGGAGGGAGTTGAATGTTGATGCACGCTGATACGTGAACAGCTGTTGTATTATATTTTATCCACGTGCGTGTGGAATTGATAACGAAAGTGGCAAAAGGCAAACAGTTTTTAGTAAAAGTCAACGTGCAGAATTACAAAAGTTCAAGGACGAATAATGGGAATGAAGCTGTTAGTACTAGGCCCGTCTCTAAATAAGCTTCAGGCACTCTGTTATTGTGAATAATTGTAATTATTTTTAATGAGAATTATGAAAACAAAAACCATATGATTTTATATAAGCTCGTGAGATATTCTATAGGCATGTTAATTATTCAGTTAACTGTGATTTACTATTTCAGGGACATGACTAATTTCGATTATTTAAAAAAAATTAAGTGACGTTGCAAAATGTATTAATATTTGACGAGCAGTAATAGCATAGCAGTTACGGAAGAGTATTTCATGTCTTGGCATTGAAAACTTTGTGAGCTTGTCTTTCGGAAGCTCTTTCAAACTTTTACGTGTTTAAGCACATACCGGTCCTTCCAATTGAAACTTGCGTCCTCTCCCGTGAAAGGAAAATTACTCTAATGATATGACGGCTTCCACATCAAAAATACATTATTTGATTGAATAACAGGTAATAAATAAAATGCATCGAAATCACACCATCGATATCTCATCCACAAACCAAACGTTTAAAATAAAAAAGTAATTAATTTGGACCATTTTTTGCTGCAACTTTACACATGAGCAGAAATATTTCTTACCAGCACAATATTAATTAACGCAAATGTGAATAATGCTTATTAACTCACTGTTTTGTTGGAAAAATTACTCATATTCATCACTGTCATTAATGTAATGATGCGCAAGAAATCTCTCGTGTAAGGCCACACTGTCCATTTTTTCTTTGGTTTTCTAACCGAAGGTTTTCACATCGTTTACCGAATTCTGAATGTTCCCTTGTTTTTGTACAAGACTCATTTTCCTTCCGTAAACTAACACTCGTCTATATCATTGTTCATCTACTAATACACTATAAACCTCATTCGCATTGTAACGTAAACAAGTACTTTATGAAATTTGTAACACTACTAACCGTTTGCAGCTAGAAATACTCATCTAGTGCTACCATGTAACTAAAAATATGACATCTAACAAGGTTTTTTTAATCTGTAATTAACCTACGCCGTAGTTTTTAATAAATGTGTTTTATACTTAGGAAAACTAATTTTAAAATTGTTTGTAGCGGAAAACTTTTTCGTGGTGTTACAAAGACGACAAAAAACTCGATGAAAATGTATTCTCATTTGATTAATTTTGGAGTGTGACATATTTTATTTTACAAAGAGATAAAATTATTCAAAATGTATATGTTAGATAGTTTAAACAAGAACTGAAATGTTGAGGTACTTTTAACTAAAGTATGTTATTTACTCAACCAAATTATATGTGTATATAAAATTATTAACTACTGTACGCTGAAACTGGACCAGTAAAGTCTGGTAATTGTTTGTTTTTGTTTAGGTTTGTGATCCATTTTCAGTGGCCTGTTTAATACTCAGATAATACCACCACGTTAATCAAAATTCGAAGCGCGTAAACCAAAAATGAGTTGATAGAACATTAATTAATTTCAACAGTTTTTTTGTAACCAATTAATTTTTGCAGCCGAACACCTTCCCAACTGCAAGGGCGCTGGTAAATGGAAACTTCTCTTTCAGAAACTTTGAGACGCACCGGGGCGAATTTTCAATATCCTTGAGTGACGGAATCTTATGGTCCTGAATGAAGGAACGAACGAGTTCAGATTCTCGTTCGGAACTTGGTCTACTTTCTCCAGCCATTTCCGTTACGTTCCGGCAAGTTAATTTGCCAGTCGGTGCCAGCACGGAAGGCTGTGGACGTGTCGATTTATGGGCGCGCGGAGTTGCTCACACAAGAGAGGGAAGAAGTGAGAGAGGGACGGTCGAAAAAGAACCGTTGAAGGGGTCGAGAAAAAAAAAAGATGTGTATTGATATCCAGTGCCGGGGCTGCCAACAAAACTTTTTGTGCTGAATTTCAGCAGGGGAACCGCAAGGGGAATTTTATTCATCTTCGACAAATAAAGACTGCTTGGATAAGGCGTGGCTTCGAAATTGCGGGTGTAGCTTTTTCATTCTCCGCGGTGCCAATAAAATAAAGTGCACTGGCGGCCGCTGTGGCGATAATGCTGTTTCCAAATGTACAGCTTTCCAGCTTTATAAATTACCGGCATTCAGCTCCGACTTGAGCTGGATGCAGAGGGGGATCAGATGTGAAGGAGCATTTCTAACCAAGTCCGACAAATTGCCGCGAGGTTTGCCATAAACACGGATGGGAAGAAAGTGAGGTGGGGTAGGAGGAACAAGTAGTTACAAATATAACTAATAAACCTTCCTTCCTCTTAGCATTTATGCAAATAATTTTGGCGAGTACTCAAAGACTTCAGCAGTAGAATAAGGTGTATTAAATAGGTCCAAGAAAAATGAATTTTTCCAACTTCTATGATAGATTTCGGTCGAGCAGTTCCCGAAATATGACGTAGGGATGTAACAGTCAATTTTTTGTTGGCAGTACTAAAACTATCGTATGATTAAAAATATTGGGGACATAGTGGTTTTAATGCACACTAAGACTCAATTTAATTAGTTTAATACTGCCAGAGATACCGTCATATCACAATTCAAGAATAGCACCGCTCACTTTAAAACGCGAAAATAATAAAAATAAAGACGATTTGCGTCCAAAATGCCGAGGGAATTGTATGATATTGTACTGAAGTATGACGTTCTAATTTCAAATTCAGGTTCGATCTGTAAAGAAGGCAGTTTGTGTAAATAAAGCACACAAGAAGAACTACCAAAATCCAGGCTGGGTTCAAAGCTGTTTAATTATCCCATAAATACAATACGTTAACACAAACGACGACGATGTAACCATTTAGAAATTTTTTAGCTTATATAACCAAAAGTACTTAATTACTGCTTTCTGTAACATTACTATCGGTGTGTTAATTAGTTGAGATTCGTTCCAGTAGATTCCGAAATATGATTAAAAATATGCTATGTTACAATTGAAGCTATCTTACAAAATAGTGGACGATAAGCTCCGAATAAGTGGATTTTTGATTCTCTCGTGGTAAGTTTTGTATCGAATTGCTCGACGGATATGGTACACTAACATAAAACGTTAATACCGGCCGCTATTCTGATAATAAGCGCCTAATATATGAAATTAATATATAATGCCATTGAACTACTTGATACAAGCTTTGGCGGGAAACTGTTGATTGGTCCATGGGACATGACGTATTAGGTTTATTTTCCAGGTGGCACTATATTACAAAACGGTGGACCAAACAAAATAGAATTTCTGGATTTAATGACAATGTGGGCTATCAGCACACCACATTTGGTTAAAATCAGTAGGATGGTTCCATACACTAGCGCGAGATGTATGTCTAAATAAATAGTTCAAATATTTAGAAGACGATATATAGGAAACCGAGAAATGGCATTGATGTTACAGGATACAACGTTGCTAATGTAATTCGTTTCTGTCGTGCTGCTATATATTTATTGCGCCATGAACTTGTAGATTTTATTGCTCTCAAAGATACTGCACTAAAAGAACGAATCCCTCTGTTGTGTTTCCTTTTTTTTCTTATATTGGCTTTCAAAAAGTGTGGATTTTCAGTACTCAATGCCCGTGAACTCGTGCACTCGATCCACATGCCGCTATTGTATAACAAACGAAAATCCAGAAAAGTCGTCAACAAATATCCTTAGATAATTTTTTTTCGGCAGAAGCTGGAAAAAGTGATTGATAGGAAGACGCAGTTTATTTTCCACGCCCTACGGCCGTTCCAGTGTCGCACACTCTGAATTCTAGAACTTTCCACACGAGCTCTAAATGCAACCCCAGCACAACTACGACTTTTCGTTGGCTGTTTTTGAACCCTTCTACACGAATAGTACGTTGTGGAATGACTGCTGCAATAGCTGTGAAGTGACACGCACAGTACACCCTGATTTCGTGAAATATTCCTGACATCACCGGATTCTACGCAAGAGTGTTTTATTAAACAAAAGCGTTGCATTCCCCACCCTTTTTTTTTTCCTACTGTCGCCCACACAAAAGAAATTACGCTACCCAATGAACTGCGAACGTCTCTCCTATGATTGCAAGCTGGTCCGTAGAGGGAATATGAAGTAGAGTGAGTATGCCGGTAACGTTATCGATCTCAGGATTTTGAATTAAGGACGTCTTTTATGTGAGTACTTTTAAACTTTTTTTTTTTACACTTCCTCTGGCCTAATTTTAATGCAACTAGAATAGAAATTCAAGTTGATCAAAATATTGAACTGTTTTCACGTAATGGGGCGGGTCCTTGAAAATCCAGACTAAAAAAAAAAAACACGTTCATAACTGTTGACCACGTGACTTTGACAGTCGTATTGGCGAAGACGAGTCGATGGTTGGGACTTGCGCCTTATCTACCTCCATCTTCAGCGGTATAGTGGTATAGTCAGTTCGCCCTTAACAGAACAGTTCTGGAAATTCTGCAACGTTACTTCTTTTTGCCCATTGCTAATCCTTTCGCCACGTGTGTAAACTAACGTTCAAACTGACTTCACTTTAAAATAGAAAAATTTAAAAACTGCTCCGAAACAGCGAATTTGACTGCCGGTCTGTTGTAACTACTCCATTTGTATCAGTAAAATTCTACTAATAATTTAGTTGCTGGTTTTTGCTGATTGCACAATGATTTATACCGCTTCCTTAGTAACTGAATTAGTCTGGAAGTAAATTCGCAGCGCTTCCACTGTAAAATTCTACTAATCATTTTAGTTGCTGGTTTTTGCTGATTACACAATGATTTCTACTGCTTCCTAAATAACTGAATTAGCCTGGAAGTAAGTTCGCAGCTCTTCCACTGTTTCGCTAGTAGATAACAGCTCATTAACTGAAGGTCCAGTAAAGTAATTCTACTAATTAAAATCACTGATTCAGATTTAGCGTGTTCATCACTCATACCCGTGCGTCAGTCAAGCGGCACTTTGGAGATGTTAGATAAATAAATACAGGGTGTATCAGTACAGCGGTTACAAACTAGAGTGCACCTAGACGATCGGAAATCACGTAGCAATGCATGGTCGGAAACGCTTTCCTGGCGCGGTAGTGACGACACGAAACACAAGAAAGGAAGGACACGAACATGGTCATCTGTTGCTTCGGTTTCCGCAGCGACATCTATCTCGTACACCAGCCAAAGACGTCCCAGCATTTTTTGCTGTACTAAGAAAATAAACATGTTTTCTCACCCTGTTCGTGTCCTTCCTTTCTTGTGTTTTGTGTCGTCACTACCGCGCCAGGAAAGCGTTTCCGACCAAGCATTGCTGTGTGATTTCCGATCGTCTAGGTGCACTCTATCTCTCCTGAAAGTTTGTAACCGCTGTACTAATACACTGAAGAGCCAAAAAAACTGGTATAGGCGTGCTTGTGCAAATAACAGAGGTATGGAACCAATCAGAGTAACGCGATGCGGTCGGCAGCTAGATCGATTACTGCTGCTACAATGGCAGGTTATCAAGATTTAAGTGAGTTTGAACGTGGTGTTATAGTCGGCGCACGAGAGATGAGACATAGCATCTCCGAGGTAGCGATAACATTTGGATGTTCGCGTACGACCATATCACGAGAGTACCGTGAATATCGGGAATCCGGCAAAACACTAAATCTTCGACATCGCTGCGGCCGGAAAAAGATCGTGAACGAACCGGACAAACGACGACTGACAAGAATCATTAAACGAGAATCATCAAACCCTTTCTCAAATTGGCGCAGACTGGATTTGTGGACTGCCCTGCAGGATTCATGGCGTGAATTGCCCCCTGCATATCTTCAGACATTAGTCGAGTCCATGCCACGTCGTCTTGCGGNTCATGGCGTGAATTGCCCCCTGCATATCTTCAGACATTAGTCGAATCCATGCCACGTCGTCTTGCGGCACTGCTGCGTGCTCAGGGGGCCCTACACGATATTAGGCAGGTGTACCTTTTTTTTTGGCTCTTCAGTGTACATCCTGTATATTACTCTTTCGGTGTATTTTTTTTAATTCTTATTACTATGAAACAAGAGAGAAATAAATTTCACAAGCCATCAAATTTAATCATTACAATTTTTAACACACTAAGTCTTCCGCCTACCTGACACTTGAACTGTTTTGCATTTTGTCTGAAATAAGCGTTTATTTTTAGGAAAGTAGTAAAAGCTGTTCCAATAGGCTTACAAACAATTTATTTACAAGAACAAAGACTTCTGAGTAGAAGAGGGCGAGTGGGGGTTTTTTCATGACATCAGGCACATTTGAAACACTGTTTAGGAACCTTACAACATAGCCGAAAAAATATGGTGGTTTCAGATTGCCGTATCTCAGAACATACTGGAAAGACACATACAAAACTAGTATTGGACCATGCACTAAACATTATTTACTCCAATAAAACGACATGAGTCTTCGTACAGTCTTCCCACAGATATACACTCTTCAATTTAACGTCACATTTATGAAGTGAAACTTCTTTGGACGCTATGAGAGTAAAATTACAAGGTCATATAATATGAAACGTTTTGCAACATTTGTGACGCAAAAAAAAAAAAAAAACAAAGAGCGCGTGTAGCTTAGTACACGTTACAGAAGTGAAACTTCTCTGGCGATTATTGGGTATACAACATTGCTCTCTCTTTTTCTCTCTACCCCAGTGCAGATCTTCCGTCTTTTTGCGTCACAAAGGTTGCAAAACGTTTCATATTATATGACCTTGTAATTTTACCCTCATCGCGCCCAAAGAAATTTCACCTCAAAAAGACGGAAGATCTGAACTCTGCTAAAGAGAGAATAAGAGAGAGCTATGTTGTATACCAATCTTTAAAAAATAACTTTATGTGGTTGTGTTTCAATAGGTCGTTCTTTGAAAAAAANAGAGCTATGTTGTATACCAATCTTTAAAAAATAACTTTATGTGGTTGTGTTTCAATAGGTCGTTCTTTGAAAAAAAAATGGTTGCCTGTAAAGTCGGTTTTACGGGCGAAGATTTTACGTGACAACGTAGTGCTGCGCGNAGAGCTATGTTGTATACCAATCTTTAAAAAATAACTTTATGTGGTTGTGTTTCAATAGGTCGTTCTTTGAAAAAAATAATACAATACACACATTTTGTACTTAAGTTAACCCTTTCAGTCCCTGCGTCCTCGATCGAGGACATGTTNAAAAAATAATACAATACACACATTTTGTACTTAAGTTAACCCTTTCAGTCCCTGCGTCCTCGATCGAGGACATGTTGCACGTGAAGGATATTTTTGAATGGCACTGTACACAACGTGGAGGCAGCAGCCATTGTTTTGAGCGTCTTCCTTGTGGGAAATGTAACTTGTTGACGTTTCTGCTTCTCTCGTCTGTGAATGGTTAATGTTGGCATCAACAAACACGCTGCACGTTGATCGCTGGTTTGCCAGACACAAGCTCGACAAAAGTACAGCACACAGAAAAAAAAATGAGGCGTTTGCCACACTTGTGCTGTAACATTAATTCGGGACTGAAGGGGTTAACATTAATATATACATTTTTAGCTTGCTTTTTCCAAAGGAAAGATGGGCATATGAGATTACTTTTCACAGTATGTCTGTTATGTGTTTCTGTGTGTGTGTGGGTCTCCCCTAAAATCATTTGAACCGGTGAACAGGATTTCGCCAGACTCGGTAAACACAAATGGTACTTAGTAAGGACATTTGACTTATATAGTTTTCGACCACGCCGGATGCTTATTTTCAAAATAGATGCCATTTAAAAATTTAGGCTGCTATGTCATATCTCGGTAAATATTTAACCGATTAAAACCAAATTTGGTAAGTTTGTGGTACATCGTGCAAACATCTAAATTAATTCATAATTAATAATAATTAAATTTGGAAGGGATATTGTTATTAGTCCACCTTTTTGTAAGATAGCATGATATAAAAAATAAAGTTTTTACATCATACCTCAGAAACCACTTAATCGATTCCCATAAATATTAGGCATGCAATTAATTCTGCGGTAGGGCATACATGCCTGTGCTATTTGATTAAATATGGCTCTTATTTTCAAAATGACGGTCATAAATTTTTTTTACGTGAACTTGCTATATCTACGACACTGTTCGACCAATTTTGACCAAACTTGGTATGCTGTAAGTATCTGTTACGGACATCAAGTATGAGATAAATATTTTCTATACTACGTCATTTTTAAAGATAGCACCTCATTAAAAATAAAGTTTTCGTACTTCGCAGGAAGAAATCAAAATATTACTACTAAATTTGGCAAACAAGCAGTACTGCGGCAGGCCATCTAAACTGGCGTGTTTTAAGTAAGTCAGACTATTATTTTCAAAATTGCGCCCATATGGTAATTTTAGCTTAGTATGCTATTTTGTCTAAACCATGTAATCAATTCCAAATTAACTTTGTATGCGAGCATATCCATCACGGTAATTAAATGAGTGCACGGAGCGTATTTTATCCGCCATTTTGTAAGATAGCACCACACGAAAAAAATTAAGTTTTTAGAGTATTTCAGGAAATAATATACGGATTCCTTCCCAACTTGGCAGCCAAGTATTAATACGGAAGGCCACGTAAATTATTAATTTTTAGTGGATCCGACACTTATTTTCAAAATGGGAGTCATGTAAACATTTGAAATTAGTACACTCTACGAAACCATGTAACAAATTTCAACTTAACTTAGTATAGGCCTACTCGTAGTACCTATTACAACCATAAGATATGTGTGTACAAAACCGCTTTATCTCCACCATTTTGTAAAATATTGCCGCATGGAAAAATTGAGTTTCTAAGATATATCTTGGGGGTCAGTAAACCAAATCTTGCACACAAGTAGTGCACCACAAGGCATTCAAACTTACATTACTTAAGCGACTCACATATTTTGATTTTCAAAACGACTGCCCTGTAAATATTTCATGCTAGTAAACCCTGTCTGCCAAAACATTATGACTGATTACAAACGAAGCTGATGCCCCTAATCCTACATCTGTAATGTAGTTTATTCCATGGCAGCTTACAGTACAAGGAGTCCTGAGTTCGACTGCCGGGTAAAACACGTATAATATCTGTAATTACTCAAAGTGTTGCTTGCGCTCATTTGTTATGTCTTCAACTTCTTTTCTTTTCGTTAAATGAAACTATTATTTATGTATATTTTGTGTTTTAATTATAATATTAATTTCGTACTAAGTATTAATAAAACCGATATAAAAGGGACATGTTATGTACGGCTAGCGGTAAATAGTTATTGTATAAAATATTTTTAATTAAATTTTAGGTTTTTGTATAGGAAAAATGTTTTACCATCATTTGCAATCTTTAAAACACCTTTCAATGTTACGTATAAAACATTAATTTTTGTTTGTCTTTTCGGCGCACAAATAACGATGATTTGGTTTCTCCTTGGCGATTTTTTTTCCAGTTCCAGACTTATTTACGTCTTGTTTACACGTGGCTGAAGACTATTTTGCGAGTGGCCCCGGAAGTAGAAGTTCAGCATGATATCAGAAAAGTTTGAAATAACCACGAACAGACTATATAAGTTACGCAGCGCGACGGAAATCGTGCATGCAAGTCCCGCGCTTTGCGCGTAGAGGCGATGGTGCACTTGACGTGCATGTAAGTATCGCTCGTATAGCTACCTTACTTTCAGGCCTTCACCACGCAAAATAATTCCCAATTAGGCACGCCCCTTGGTATATGTAAAGGCTGTTCACGATAAAGTGAGCACTTTTTAAATCAACCTTACAAAAATATCACTGCTCCTACCTTAACATATTTTTACGGGCGCGCTGAGTGAGACGCACCCAGTAAAGCTGGTAACGAGGGAGGGAAAGTAGTTCAATGTCTTAACTTCGAATTAAAAGTGTTAGGTAATGATTTGTGATAACTTATTATTATTTATCTACCTTTCTGTTTTTTTAATGCATCTAAGTGTAAAAATCAGCAGATTTGTGAAATATTTACTTTTCTATTAATTTCACAGTTTCACTTGACCGACGCACGAATATAATAATCGGGTCAGTAATAGTGTTAACTGTCCATACGGTGTAAATAAGTATATCTTACGCAGGGCTTTCAAAAGTGCTCAGTTTACCGTAAATTGCCTATAATTTTTATCACCGACGCCGTCAGGATACTTCACGCACGAGAACCGGAGTCTCGTGTTAAAACGCACGTAATTACAAGCAGGGACTTCTTTCATCCAGCTGCTTTCGGAAGGGTTAAATGAAGCGAGGCCCGGCTCTAACTAGCGTAACGAAGTAAGATGAAGTAAACTAACGCCTGCGCCGCAGTTCGCACCCGCGAGGGGGAGGGTCGGAATTGCTGATGAGACGAGAAGAGGTTCGTGCCGCCAAGCGGAGGCAGGCGGTCCCACACACCAGGGACAGGGAAAACCTGCCCTTCCCAGCCTCCCCGCCTAACTGGATGACGTCGTGCTAGCGGCAAAAACTAGGACGAGGAACGTCTCTGCCTTGCTTGTGATGCAGTGGAGAGAGTCGCAGCTTCCCACGCCCCGGATTGGCACCCACGTCACACGAGATCATTTTGAACCTTTGTCGAGATCACGGGGTGGTCGGGCCCACCCATTTGGCAGCTGATAAAAGACGCTAATTTCCTCTCCTGTGGCTTACAAACATCGAACGTGAATATAACGAGCATGCGAATGAAGCGTGCTGCCCTCTTGCGACGGGCTTTGTAATCTTTTGGTGGGGCGTTCGCAGGAAGTGGAATTGGAGAGATTTTTGGCGTCTCTTAACAGCGAGGTCTTGAAAGCCGATGAGAGTGTAGCTAAGGTGAGTGTGGAGCATCACCGGAATGCAAGGATGGGGAATATGGATATCCCGGAGAAAACCCGCTAACCAGCGGCATCGTCCGGCACGATTCCCGCATACAAATATCCGGGGGTGACCCCTACGGGAATCGAACCCGGTTCGCGTAGGTGGGAGGTGGGTAGTCTGAACGCTAGACCACCGCTGTCCTTACGCTTGCAAGAAGCTTTATACGTAAATACGACCCTTTCAGTGTTTATCCAACCTCGATAACGAACCACAAAATATTATAAAACACTGTTGTGTTGAGAATTACAGTTCCGCGTTGAGAAACAGTCCTTCAGTTATTAATTAGTTAATGTTTAATACCGATAAGCACCATAGTTTCATAAGAAGCCCTGAATTGCGGCAGTAAATTAGGACACCATAGACGGAAAAACATGGTGCTCCCGTTTGCGTATTTTTCTTTACCCAAATAGTGAAAAACACCGATACTAACTCCTTACTTCAACAGAAATTTTGTAATTCTGCTACATTTTTCGTTTTCACGTTAGTGTTATAAAATTGTTGCATCTCTGCAGGTAGCGTATTAATGAAATTTGAAGGAATAAACATACTGTGTGCACTTTGTGACAGGTTCTGATTTCGTAAGTAACACATTTAAGTAAATGTTCAATTTAGCTTTATTTTTCAACAGTATCATATACTTTTTATACAATCGAACCTGCTATAAAAACATTTTTTTCACTCTAGCATTCCGCTTTTAACATGGGCCTACTGGTGAAATATCAGTCGACGTGTTAAATTTTTTCCTACAGCGTTGTTTTTATCCAAGGGTGTCGAATCGTAATTTCCGGTATCTGCAAACTTATTGATTTCAACGTTTATTCAACACTAGCTCCCTTTGAATACACATTTTCACGAGTACGCTTCGGTTTTCCCTATTATTGTACTGAGGTTGCTTCGGAAATGCCTCTCTCGCAATTAATAAAGAAACACAGCACAGAAATATATTTACGGCGCTCTGACTGACCTTCTTTGCATTCACAGTCACCTGTCACGATGTTCCTATTTGAGTGAATCTACAATTAGGTATCTGATACTTACAGCGAGAATTTAAAAGAAGAAAACGAGTTTTAATAAGTGTAACGTTAAAATGAACGTTTACTTGATATAGTGCAAAACCGTTGGGAAAGTATTTCAACTATCTGAATTGTTGCGTAATAAGGCGGTTTGTGAACAATGGTTTCTCACAAGCACCTACCACGTATTTCAGGCCCTAACATTTCTTTGTCGTCGATATGTGCTTAGCGCTACCCTGATTTAAATTCCGACCTCTATTTAAAGTGGACTTTCGAAAGTCAGACGAAAATNCGATATGTGCTTAGCGCTACCCTGATTTAAATTCCGACCTCTATTTAAAGTGGACTTTCGAAAGTCAGACGAAAATATTTATTCTCCGTTCCACTTCGGAAATTATAGTGCGTATTTTCCCCAGCAACGACATTGTGCAGTTTTTCTGTAATGTGCCTGCTCGTTCTTCTATCCCACTCCGTTTCTATCGCCATCTCCGCTAGGGGCGCCATCAACAAGAAGCAGCTCATTCGCGAGCTCCCTATAGTGAGATTTATTTTTTAGTTTTATTTGTTGACTTTACTACACTGAATAAATATACATATGTTTCGGTGTTCTTGGAGGGACCATCTTCAATACCTGCATGCTGGGCCCTGGCCACAAGAGCTGGAATGTGCTCATTTGAATAAGAGCACCCATTGCGAAAACCCTGGCTACGCCTTAATTTTCAGTGAGTTCTAGTCGTAATCTCCCAATGACTTTTCGCCGAACTTAGTTCTTGCTACAGCGTTTTGCCTAATGGCGTTTCGCCAAATGGCTTTTTCCCTAAAGCATTTTGCACAATGGTGTATTGGCTAATGGGGTTTCGCATAACAGAATTTTGCCTAAATGCAAAACTATGTAAAACGACGTTAGCGGCATAACGTATTGTTTCGAAACGGGAACACCTGATAGTGCAGATAATAATTTTAATTAGTCAAGCATGGACCCTAGGGTCCCACCCTATGGGAAATACAAAAATTTCGTTTCTAAAAGTTACATAACTGGCTTAAGAATGTTTTTCATGTTATCTCGATATTTAAGTATAACCTGGTTTTCAGTTACGACGACGTCAGAAATCTGAAAATGTGTGTAGACGAAGACGGATTGTACAATCAGAGGTACAGCCTGGGTGGGAAACGTGGACAAGAATTGCATAATTGTTTACATGCATCGATCTGTCTCACCCCCCTACTTATTTAAACTTCATGACAAGAAACTCAAGCAAACGACCACAGAATATGCGAGGGTTAATTATTGCCACCCCTGTTCTCGGCAAAAAAAAAAAAAATGCATTTCAGTTCTCAAGGATATAAATTACTTCCTGATTTCACATATTTATATCTAGTAATAGNCAAAAAAAAAAAATGCATTTCAGTTCTCAAGGATATAAATTACTTCCTGATTTCACATATTTATATCTAGTAATAGCTATTTAAGTCGAGATTACAAATATAACGAAAGAAACGTTCTCGAAGTTATTTTCGACTAAAGGGCGTAATATTCGCCTAGAAAAGCTATTTCTATGTCAGAACCTGGCCACTAGCTCCTGCTATCAGTCGCGAACCACCTTCTACTTTCTTTTGCAAAGCAGTGCCTTGACAAGGAAGGCGAAAGGCTATTGAAACCTCTACAGTGTTGGGTGAACTGGTACTGCGAACAACGGAAATGTTACACAGAACCTAATTTAAACTCTATGCACAGATATCAGTACGTTACGAGCATGAACATTTCTTCCAGTTAATTTAATGATTTCCCTTTTTTGATCTTGATTTTCAGTATTTCCAAAACAACGACAAAGGTGTAAATTCCGTTTTTTTTTTTNCGATATGTGCTTAGCGCTACCCTGATTTAAATTCCGACCTCTATTTAAAGTGGACTTTCGAAAGTCAGACGAAAATTTTTATTCTCCGTTCCACTTCGGAAATTATAGTGCGCATTTTCCCCAGCAACGACATTGTGCAGTTTTTCTGTAATGTGCCTGCTCGTTCTTCTCTCCCACTCCGTTTCTATCGCCATCTCCGCTAGGGGCGCCATCAACAAGAAGCAGCTCATTCGCGAGCTCCCTATAGTGAGATTTATTTTTAAATTTTATTTGTTGACTTTACTACACTGAATAAATATACATATGTTTCGGTGTTCTTGGAGGGACCATCTTCAATACCTGCATGCTGGGCCCTGGCCACAAGAGCTGGAATGTGCTCATTTGAATAAGAGCACCCATTGCGAAAACCCTGGCTACGCCTTAATTTTCAGTGAGTTCTAGTCGTAATCTCCCAATGACTTTTCGCCGAACTTAGTTCTTGCTACAGCGTTTTGCCTAATGGCGTTTCGCCAAATGGCTTTTTCCCTAAAGCATTTTGCACAATGGTGTATTGGCTAATGGGGTTTCGCATAACAGAATTTTGCCTAAATGCAAAACTATGTAAAACGACGTTAGCGGCATAACGTATTGTTTCGAAACGGGAACACCTGATAGTGCAGATAATAATTTTAATTAGTCAAGCATGGACCCTAGGGTCCCACCCTATGGGAAATACAAAAATTTCATTTCTAAAAGTTACATAACTGGCTTAAGAATGTTTTTCATGTTATCTCAATATTTAAGTATAACCTGGTTTTCAGTTACGACGACGTCAGAAATCTGAAAATGTGTGTAGACGAAGACGGATTGTACAATCAGAGGTACAGCCTGGGTGGGAAACGTGGACAAGAATTTCATAATTCTTTACGCGCATCGATCTGTCTCACCCCCTACTTATTTAAACTTTATGACAAGTAACTCAAGCAAACGACCACAGAATATGTGAGGGTTAATTATTGCCACCCCTGTTCTCGGAAAAAAAAAAAAATGCATTTCAGTTCTCAAGGATATAAATTACTTCCTGATTTCACATATTTATATCTAGTAATAGCTATTTAAGTCGAGATTACAAATATAACGAAAGAAACGTTCTCGAAGTTATTTTCGACTAAAGGGCGTAATATTCGCCTAGAAAAGCTATTTCTATGTCAGAACCTGGCCACTAGCTCCTGCTATCAGTCGCGAACCACCTTCTACTTTCTTTTGCGAAGCAGTGCCTTGACAAGGAAGGCGAAAGGCTATTGAAACCTCTACAGTGTTGGGTGAACTGGTACTGCGAACAACGGAAATGTTACACAGAACCTAATTTAAACTCTATGCACAGATATCAGTACGTTACGAGCATGAACATTTCTTCCAGTTAATTTAATGATTTCCCTTTTTTGATCTTGATTTTCAGTATTTCCAAAACAACGACAAAGGTGTAAATTCCGTTTTTTTTTTTTTGTTAAATAACTACATATAAAATAGTTTACATAATACTAATAAGTTTTAAACATAAAACCCTGATAAGCAAGAAATACGAAGTGGTTCGACCTGTTCAACTGGCTGCAATTCACACCAAATTTGGCCAACAACACTGCGATAAACAACAAATATCATCTCAGAGCTGCGACTCCGTATCTTTATCGTTTTGTGCATTGACTAGTATTTGGAGAAAGGAAATGGGAGATCTTCAGTATCGCCGTTCCTTAGTGCTGAAGCGAGAGAGAGCGAGGGAGAGAGCGAGGGAGAGAGCGAGAGACACAAAGCGAGAGAGAGAAAGCGAGAGAGAGAAAGTGAGAGAGAGAGAGCGTGAGAGAGAGCGAGAGAGAGCGTTAGAGAAAGTGGGAAGGGGGCTGTCATTATTCTAAATCTCCCTGCATATATGCTGACGTCACGCACAGCGATACACAGCGAATAAAGCTGTAGTTTGCGCCCGTTGCCTCCCGCCCCTTGAACCCGGCACCCGAGCGTCCCTTCTCATCAAACGTAACCAGACGAGACGCCAGTTCGCAACGGCGTATCGCTCATTGCTCAGGTTCGGTGAATACGCGATGAGCGCGAAACAATGAGAAGGGGGGGGGGGACACGACTGCTACTCGCTGATGTCGCACGTCTATGGCGCAGAAGCATTACATACATCTGATACTATAAAAAAAATATACCACGAAGTTATTAAATATTTTTCCAGTTACGCCGGACGTCCGGGAGTTTTATGACGCCAAGTCAATAGCCTTGAACGCCATAGCCCTTTATCAAATGCAGACACTGATTTTCGGGGTTAGATTTACATCTTGTATTTGATACCTAGAGGCAGTAATTATAGCTAGATATATGGACGATGTGCAGCTAGGGCGGGATAAAAATCAAGCAGTGATAAGCTTCAGAGGATAGACCGGTTGGATATCTGTCAGCCCTGAAGAGTAACATATAACGAGGTCCTAACATGGAGCTGTGATGGAATGCAAGGACAGGAGAAATGGAAGTATCCCCAGAAAATCCACCGGCCAACAGCAACGTCCGCCGCGTTTCTTGCTTGCGAAAATACGGATGTGTAACTGTAGACTGTAAACAAAAATGTGTAATTTTTACTGAGAAATTGTTTGTAATTTTACAAATGTTTGTAGCAGTACAGAAATTGATCTTGCAAAATTACTTGTAAAATTACAAGAGATGTGTTCGTAATAGGCTTGAAGAAATGTTTGTTCTATACTGACCCGTATCTACGAGATCAAGCAAAATGAGCGGACACCCGACGAAGTAAAAATGGTATATAGCTCTTTATTCAAAAACTAGTGGTGATTTAATGTGTAGTTGCGTGCAAAAAGAAACGCATTGCAAGTTTTAATAATGTAAAACACTTACAACAACTCAAGTAATCATAATAAAACTACTACAATTCTAAAAACACGTGATAGTATTACTCATTAGCTGTTAATGTAAATTTTTCATACTACATAAATCTCTTAAAAAGAAATTTAAAAAATATGTTCTCTTAACCGAATAGCTTAACAATTATTTTGTGGGTATTCACTGGTTCAATTAAGTACAAAAATAAGCTGAAAGATCTTATGTTAATTTGGTTTTGTAGTTAGGAGTGTTGAATAGTGACGCAAGGGATGTGTGTGTTGGCAGGGGTTTTTTTTTTTTGTGAATTGTAATTTGAAATAATTGTTTCTTTATTCTCTGTTAGTTCATCACATTTTTCTAGAATAAAAAATATATATTTTTATGCCCACTTCCTAATAACGTAAATTGTATTACAGTCCTATTATTTTTGTAATATTACAAGTATATGTTTTGCAGATTTTACAAGAAATCTGTTCGTAGTTCCACAAAGGATTTTCTTGGCAATTGGGTTGCCAAGGGTATTTCTTGTAAAAGTACAAATAAAATGTACGGTGATTCCTTCCCCTCCGGTAATCCGTCGGTTCAAAGGCCCACGCGCTAGTAACGGCTACTGAGACATTTCCTATCCAGAGGAAACGTGCACTTCATTTTATCTATTTCGTGTATGGTTTGATAATTTAGTACTAAAGAACATGCAAGGCCACAGGAAAGATAGTTCGTTATTTGTTTGTAGCAAACTGGCTAGTTTTACGTCAAGTGAATGCACCAGCGTTTTTCCGGTGACGACGTTGACAAACTACCCCGGATAAAATACCCTCGATACAGTCACCCAGGGTCGAACCCACATGCCACAAGCTCCCGAATGAGCGTCAGATAAGCTTCTGCCTAACAAAATACGCTCACGTTGGGATTCACTGTGAATGCTACGACGCTATAGAAAATGCGAAAAAATTATAATGTTTATAATTAATTTTAAATACTGACTTGTTTTTTAATTTTTTTTTAATGTGGTGATTAGGCAGTTCTTGAAATGAACGAAAGCAGTATATCCTTTTCTTACGCAGAAAATAAATTTTCTCTCTTTGGAAAATTGCGTTTGTAGCCAACACTGAAAATGTGCATCTCCAATTAGTGCTGTGTTTTACTGTGATTTCAAACTTAAAAGGTTCGATGATGATAGTACTGGTGTTCGAAAAACTTCCTGAATATCGACTCATCTTCGTGTAAACGCTTTATAACTGGCCATACCACATACCTTATAGCGATGAGCAAGACGATAATAACAATGATTTACTTTTGACAAATGTTATTTACCAAGGTTCATTGTTACGTTTTACTTGCTTATTCGTGCTTATTTAGTTTCTATAGACGTAGGTGTTCTGCCTCTCTCCCGTTTCGTGCAAGATCTGTTTTTAAACAGTTACTTGCGATATAGTTTTGTGCTGACCAAAATTTTGACACTTGGCGTGGCCAAAATATTACTATGTATAAGCATAATGTTAGAATTTATATTCACTAAATAAGATGGACATGAATATGATCGAAGGTTGCAGATAAGCATGGCAAAATAAGTATAAACACTCGTTATTTGCAGTACAAAGTGATATAGACTATTCACGTTAAAGTGNAGATAAGCATGGCAAAATAAGTATAAACACTCGTTATTTGCAGTACAAAGTGATATAGACTATTCACGTTAAAGTGGGCACTTTTGAAAGCCCTCTCATTTGGACGAATATTCACTAAGAATATTTATTTTTTGTCTTAGACGTTAACTTCTGAGTGCGGTGGAATATGCACACTGTGTTTATAACTTAAATGGCAATATTTAATTAAAAAAGTGGTTCAAGGATAAAAAAATGACTGAAAGAATAAAGTAACTAGTGCCTCAAAAGTGCTCACTTTACCGTGGACAGCCTACANAGATAAGCATGGCAAAATAAGTATAAACACTCGTTATTTGCAGTACAAAGTGATATAGACTATTCACGTTAAAGTGAGCACTTTTGAAAGCCCTCTCATTCGGAATAATAGTCAGTAAATATATTTTATTTCAGCCTTAGACCTAAACTTCCGAGTGCGGTGGAATATGCACACTGTGTTTATTAGTTAAATTGCAATATTAAATTTAAAAAGTGGTTAAAGGATAAAAAAATGACTGAAAGAATAAAGTAACTAGTGCCTCAAAAGTGCTCACTTTACCGTGGACAGCCTACAGCTGAGGGCAGTGTATATTTTTAATTGAACCTCAACAACTGTTTTATACATACTGTTCATATATTAAAACAACTTTTTAACATGGAGCACAGTATGTTCGGCGATACGTAATCGACTAATGATCGACAACAGTTGCAATACCGGTAATTGTACATTTATTTAATGAGAATAATTAGCATTGCTAATAAAATTGTGTATTAAATTTCCCGATGCGAAAACATAATGGGTTATTTAATGATTTATTAATCAGAATGCCAAAAATTAACGTAGAATGGGTTATAACGAAACCCGCAACGTGTTAGAGGAAGTTATATGCCCATTAAATAATTTCAAATCTAAGTTATTGAGTACCTGACAGACAGGCAACACGCACGACACACAGTATACTGTGGTTGCTGCAACGAAGAGGCAACGATAATGCACGNTACCTGACAGACAGGCAACACGCACGACACACAGTATACTGTGGTTGCTGCAACGAAGAGGCAACGATAATGCACGCGTGCACACATTACGTAATGAGTTACTCTTGACAGGTAGCCAGTGATACGTCCGTGAAGCTTTCACTGGCTGACGCTAAACACAACTAGACATGCGGCAGTTTATTATCTGCAGTGTGAANGATACGTCCGTGAAGCTTTCACTGGCTGACGCTAAACACAACTAGACATGCGGCAGTTTATTATCTGCAGTGTGAATCAGACAACGACANCGTAATGAGTTACTCTTGACAGGTAGCCAGTGATACGTCCGTGAAGCTTTCACTGGCTGACGCTAAACACAACTAGACATGCGGCAGTTTATTATCTGCAGTGTGAATCAGACAACGACACACAGTTTCCTCGAATGGTGACATTAATGCAGGTTATTTACGAACGAAACGATACACTAATTCTTTGGGTACTCAAAAAAAAAGTATAATGTTCTTGCAACAAAAAAAAAAACTAAGGCGCTTATTTAAGCGTTTAAATTGCAGTAAAATTAAAAATGGGACAAAGTTAAATATGTTAAAAATTTACAAGTCTCTTATATTAAAACAATGCAGATATAATTATTGAGGTGTTAAAGTTAATAAAGCTTCGAATTAATGTTGCCGCAACTAAATGTTTTATTACTCTAAATATAACAGGAATAACTAAATAGTATGTGTTACTGCGACATTAAAGTAATATCCAGCCAACACAAGTTAAGTCTACGCTGACTATAGGCGTTTTAAAATAGCGGATAGTAGTGAACAACGCTGACCTCGTAAAATGAAACCGCTACATCTAAATTGAAAGCATAACATGAGAACTAAATGCAGCTCTCAAGCCTTGCGAAGCAGCTTACGTGTGCCAAATATGCATACATTTCTAGAGTATAAAAAAAATTTCCACTTAACGAAAGAGAACTGCAGTTTGTCAATATGTTGTAATGAATTAGTAAAGTGGAGAACGTTAAGCACTCAAGGCGTTGTTTCAGTTGACCTCCCGGGCGTAATTATTTTTCGTTGGTAATATTTATTTGTGTGACTACATAATTCTGCTTAATTTATTTTGCATCGGAATGTTTTTTAAAGCAAATGAAATACAAGAAAATGTTTTAACACAAATGTTACCATCAGTTCAACACAAAATTTGTTTTGCCGCAACATAAACTCAAATTTAATGTCGACAGTACAGCAAGGAGGCAACGTTGTTACAAAAGTACTAAATATAATATTGACACTAACAGCAACATTAGTTACTGACGGTTCAAAGATAACAAAATATTACTGTTGCAGTAACATTAATACTGTTGGCACAACATTATACTTCTTTCTACGTATGACAGGGAAATAATTACATAAAAAANTTGCAGTAACATTAATACTGTTGGCACAACATTATACTTCTTTCTACGTATGACAGGGAAATAATTACATAAAAAACCTGCATGTCGCTGCAGTGTCCGTCACTACAATCAATAAGATAATGTAAAACAAATGTATTATTTTCGTGCAATAATAAAAATATTGTTAGTAACAAATTATTACAAATATAAGTAGCACTTTGGGTTATATGACGCGTATCACATAGGACAACACTGACAGTATGATAGCCTTTAACCCAATCTGCCAAAAAAATATTGATTTGCAAAAATTTTATTTGCCATTCTAAAAAACCATTGTTTGAGTACAGTGCTTTAATGTTATGGAGCACAGGTAGGCTAGTAACCTACACATATGTTGGCACCTGTTGGATGAACAGAGACAACGATTATTATCACGTTTGTAATTTAAACCGAGATTTTAGTGACGTAAAATCTATTAATTAAACAACCAAATTTGGCGTGATTGCAAGAAAAACTCACTTTACAGTGAATTAAGTTAAAAGAACTCTTATTGTGAGTAGTATTATTATAGGTGTTCTGGCGGCTGTGGTAGTGCGGCTGGGAGGCTTCGGCGTGACTCGGACGAGCTCGGCAATCTTCGGCTCGACTCAGGAGGTGCTCGGAAGCCGTCGACTCGGGTTTGTCGTCGACTCGGGTTTGTCGAACGTACCCGAAGGTGCTCGTTAGTTACACCTACTAATTCTTCAAGTATAGGCCTATATTTTTGTTTCTAGTAGCCATATTGCTTTTATAGTCATAGGGTATATAAAATCGCAAATTCTGCAATTATTATCCGATTTTAAAACATTTATTTTTAATTATGAATCATTAATTTATTTATTATTTTGTCAATTATACAAAGGGTATTGCGGAAACATGCAAAAGTCTCTCATTTAATTACTACATTTGCAGTCCCCTCTCTTGAAGACTGATTAATAAACGATGCCAGAATTTGCAAATTATTCACTGCCTGGCTGTTTTGTAGATATAAGTATGCTACTCAGATTTTTAAATGTATGTATATATGACTACACCGAACCCTTCATACAAGTAACAACCACCTGTCGAAGTCATGTTATAATCATGGTATGGATAGGCATCTAAAAANTTTTATAGTCATAGGGTATATAAAATCGCAAATTCTGCAATTATTATCCGATTTTAAAACATTTATTTTTAATTATAAATCATTAATTTATTTATTATTTTGTCAATTATACAAAGGGTATTGCGGAAACATGCAAAAGTCTCTCATTTAATTACTACATTTGCAGTACCCTCTCTTGAAGACTGATTAATAAACGATGCCAGAATTTGCAAATTATTCACTGCCTGGCTGTTTTGTAGATATAAGTATGCTACTCAGATTTTTAAATGTATGTATATATGACTAAACCGAACCCTTCATACAAGTAACAACCACCTGTCGAAGTCATGTTATAATCATGGTATGGATAGGCATCTAAAAACAATGTGACAGAGAATATGACAATACATCACCGTTTAGTTCTCCAGTAATGAAGATAACACTGCATAAGGAAATGGTGCTTCTATGACACATGCCCGGCCGTCCAGGACCCATCAACCTCTTCCCACCCAACTTCGCACACACGTAGTGTTAGAATGCATCATTTATGCCAAAATGCCAGGAACCAATCATATATTACCGACCAAATTTTTCACACAAGTAGTACTAGATGTGGGCCATGTAAACTTCCATAATGTAAGTGGTTGGACATTTTTTGTTTTCAAAATGGCGCAATATAAGTTATTTTGATAATTTTATCATATGCTAAATAATCTAATAAATTAAAACCAATATGATTATGTTGACAGTGTGTATTAGAAGCATCAGATGTGCATATGCAGGGACTGTTTTGGGATTTTTTTTTAGATAGCATGTAAAGTTAAGGTAGACCATGTAAACTTACATGATTTAATTAATGCCACAATTGTTTTCAAAATGTTCTCCCTGGAAATATTTGAAGTTGTTAAACTCAGTCTACCAAAATTTTAGACTGATAACAACCGACGTTGATGCTCCGAATTCTTATCTCCGTAAGGTAGTTTGTTGCACGCCATCTTTCTGCACGAGGCGTTCTGTGTTCGAGTCCAGGTCAGGAACACTTGTATTTGTAATTGTCTCACTTGTATTGCATTTGATTCTGGTTGCATTTCTAATGATAAGACCTTCAATAACACATGAAGACTCGCCATCTAGCCTTTTAAGAACTTCACCAAAATGATTTGCGTCCACATAGAGGAATGTATGTCTTCTTTATGATTTACAAATAAGTGTTTACTTACAACCGACACAGCAGTAACTCCAAGGTTATAGTAACCCTTCCATTTTGATCTTTTTTTGCAAATATTCTAAAAATATTCGCTATCAAACTTCATGACCTGACGTTAAAAATCAAAGATACATTGCATAGACAACTAACTAGCAAATAATATAAAATTGTACGGTTTCAGTTATATCCGTATTTTCCCATGGGAGACAGAAGTTATTAAATAACGAGGGAACCTTTGATTACGGTTACAGAAGTGAAACGAATCACGGAAGAAAGAGAATTTGGACTTCTAAATAACTGTTATAGATTCACGGTTATAACACACTTTTCTGAAGCCCTGCTAAAGTTCTACTGCCAGGATAGTCATCCGACTTATGCAAACAAAGCTTAACCGAGTATAAAAAATTACACCAAAGTGACACCGCACCACATTCGTGCGCACTTAGTTTAATAATATTTTGCGGAAGAACTATTTCTTACTAGGTATTACCAGCACAACTATTTTATCCCTGTTTTGATTCATATTAATTGTAAATGAAATACAATAATTCTTAGATAAAATATAAGGTAAAAGTTCAATTTAACCTAAAATAAGGTAATTTTATAATTTTTCAAAGGTTTGATTCAAAAAGTGTGAAGAAACCACGAATAAACTATAACATGTGTCCTGCACCTTGACAAGCTTGGTTTTTAAATACTAAATCTGCAGATTACGTAATGGTGAAAGCTATGTATATCCTTGATTAGGGGGGCGGGGAGAGGAAGTACCGTCACATTAAGGAAAGTCCTTTGATGTAATTGCTGGTCAGCGTCTATTATCCGAAACCGTACGGATAATTCGGCTTAACAATTGCTCCTCCCTGTATCGCGTCACTGTGCATAGTCATTACACCGACCTTCATCGCGGAGTGAGGCAAGAGATGTGAACAGGGGGGAGAGGCGATAATCTAGTTTGTAACTATGGCGACCGGGCAGATTGCGAGGACGCGGCGCGGGCCTAACACGCGCGTGCGTGTGTGTGTGTGCAGTGGAGCGTCTAGAAGGGGGTACGTTCTCCGCGGGTTGGTGAGGCCCTGGGGTAAACCGAGTAGGAGGA
>NQII01007725.1:42631-83238 GCA_002778355.1 Clitarchus hookeri | reverse complement strand
TAATACGCCCCCCAAACCCCTCCCTCCCATCCACCCCTAAACCAGCACCTGTCTGGAGTGACGCCCGACACTTAGCCACCAGCTCTCCTGATTGATAACGTCCCGGCGTGCGTGGCTTTATAATTGAAGTTCACGCCGATATTAACGCGCCATCAATCTTTTCTCCAAACTCATTCGTTATGGGCTGTTCACGGGTAAAACGAGAACTTTTGAAAGCCCTGCTTAAGAGCTAATTGTATGCATGTTGTGTGTTCTTCCGCCTCGTGTGAAATTTACGTTGCCACCGTACCTCGTCACTTTATTCGTGCACAGGTAAATTGAAACTGTAAAATTATTAGAATAGTAGATATTTTACAAATCTGCTCATTTTTACACTTCGATGAATTTAAAAAGAACAGATAGTGAATGAAATAATTTAGATTATCACAAATGGTTACCTAACGCTTTTTACTCGACGTTAAGATAAGGAACTACTTTCTTTCATTCTTACCAACTTTATTGGACGCATGTCACTTTGTGAACCCGTTAAAATATATGCAGGCAGGAGCAGTTACATTACTCTAAGGTCGATTTCGAAAGTGCTTACTTTATCGTGAACAGCCTTTACCACTTTTTATTTCCTCTCGGAAGTAATCGATAGCCTGCGAGTGTTGCAGAGGTTTCGGAAATTGAAAAAACCACGGGAAACTCATCCATGCGTTATTTTTTTTTGTATAAAGTTTTTGGTAAGCGCAGTACGAAGATTACAGTCATTATCATGATTTTTTTAACAGTGTTTATTTAAAGACAAAGGTGATTTAAACTCGTCTGACTCATATCCATGTATTTCGTGTGCCTGTATAATTCACTATGGGCAATTTCCTATTATTATTTTTCAAAGTGATATACTTCCGTACCCTAACAGTTAAACTTAAGGCTCTGCTTCACCTCTTTTGTAGAAATTCTTCGTTTTCGTGTCATAATTTCAGATTCAGAGCAGCTACTGACAATATCCGATTATAGGAAATTTACATTTTACGAGTTATATAATATTTGTGTGCTTCATTTTAATTGTGTGTTATCAGGAACATATTTATATTTTATCAATGAATTCTTGCCTTTTTTGCGAGCAGGAAATAACACACAGTGAAAATTAGATACAAAAGTATTAAGCAACTAGTAAATTGTAAATTTTCTGTAATCAAACATTTTCAGTAGTACCATGGAAACTGAAATGATGACGCGGAANTCGTGTGCCTGTATAATTCAGTATGGGCAATTTCCTATTATTATTTTTCAAAGTGATATACTTCCGTACCCTAACAATTAAACTTAAGGCTCTGCTTCACCTCTTTTGTAGAAATTCTTCGTTTTCGTGTCATAATTTCAGATTCAGAGCAGCTACTGACAATATCCGATTATAGGAAATTTACATTTTACGAGTTCTTTGATATTTGTGTGCTTCATTTTAATTGTGTGTTATCAGGAACATATTTATATTTTATCAATGAATTCTTGCCTTTTTTGCGAGCAGGAAATAACACACAGTGAAAATTAGATACAAAAGTATTAAACAACTAGTAAATTGTAAATTTTCTGTAATCAAACATTTTCAGTAGTACCATGGAAACTGAAATGATGACGCGGAANACAACTAGTAAATTGTAAATTTTCTGTAATCAAACATTTTCAGTAGTACCATGGAAACTGAAATGATGACGCGGAAACGAAGAATTTCTTGCATTATAGGCGAAGTCAAGACGTAAGCATTCATCTGTTTTTCGATCTGTCCGAAATGAAGATAAATAAGTACGATAACAATTTTTCTTTTATGTATGATATTTCGCTATAGTTAAAAACTCTACAGGCAAACAACAAATGTTTCGATAAATCATTGATTTACTCCTAGTGTATATGAAAAATACAATTGTTCGTGTTTTTGTGCATCATTTTAGGTCGCATAGCCATAGCAATATAATTTATTAACACCTATTTTCTATGTGGTATGACCGTTTACGTTAAAAGCATGGCATATTAAACGCTAGTAAAAAGGTACAAATGAAAATTATCTTTTAGTATAAATTGTTATGAATATAAAAAGTTCATTTATAAAATAAATTTGCATATAAATTATAGTCAATGCTTGTTTAGTCCGTGGTTTCATATACAGCGAACATTGTCACTTGTTCGAGCCCTAACCAAGTAAATCTGTGTTAGAAACCTTCTATGCTAAGGTATTTACTTAAATATAGTGCCGTCTATATTCTCGTGAAGTTAACATAAGAGAATGATTTTAACGATTTCTTCTGGACCCTTACTCGGTTGTCGCTCCCATCACCATCTTGTTTTAACTCCATGATAATACGCGACTTCCAGAGCCTTAGAAAAATGTCTGTTA
The DNA here is from genome assembly GCA_002778355.1 of Clitarchus hookeri. NCBI lineage: Eukaryota > Metazoa > Arthropoda > Insecta > Phasmatodea > Phasmatidae > Clitarchus > Clitarchus hookeri. The sequence continues at coordinate 80,861 of NQII01007725.1, read as the reverse complement.
TAGTAAGAAATGGTTTGCTACAACTCCCGATGCAGAAGTGTAAAGCTTATGATACAGCAGACGTATGTAGTTTGGTATGAATACGAGACTTTATTTTCTATCGAAATCCCATTTACCTGTACTAAATTTGCAGTCTCCGTCTTATTGTTCACAGCAATATTCGAGCTTCTCAGTTATTCTGTAATTACTTTACAAAACACGCATTNGCAGTCTCCGTCTTATTGTTCACAGCAATATTCGAGCTTCTCAGTTATTCTGTAATTACTTTACAAAACACGCATTTACATTTAACAGAAATAAAGCTTTTAAAAGGCCAAAAAATAAAAAAAATGCATATATAGGCTACTGAATTATACGGTAACTGATAGGTAAAAGGTTAAACTAAATATCAAGAAAAACTTTTTGTATTTATATCATCACTATAAAGAAGACATATTGAACATTTCGTAGAAACACTAATAAATATAAGCTAACCTTCATGTAACTATAGACTATTCACTGTAATGTGAGCACTTTTGAAAGTCCTCTCATTTGGAATAATAGTCAATAAATACTTTTTGTATTAGCCCTAGACGTTAACTTCCGAGTGCGGTGGATTATACACACTGTGTTTATTACTTACACAGGAAATATTTATTCAAAAAGGCGGTTAAAGGATAAACAGTGGCTCAAAAGAAAAAGTAACTAGGGCCTCGAAAGTGCTCACTTTACCGTTAACAGCCTATACTTGCGTGCACGTAGCTGTATGCGTATTTCATTAGCGTACTTTCAGAAGTAAAGAAAGGCTTATGAGATTACTTTCCTGTCTGTGTGTTTGCGTGTGTCTAGGAGTGTGTTTGTGTGTGTGTGTTGTGTGCCCTCCTCCCTTAAAAACTGTTGAACGCGTGAACCGAATTTCATAAAACTCTTTACACATATAGTATTTAGCAAGGACATCCGACGTTTATAGTTTTTGACCACGCCGGGTGCTTACTTTCAAAATGGCAACTACTTTAAAAATTAGGATTCTACGTCATACAAGCATCATATTTGCCAACAAATAGTCAATTTTGTCCACCATTTTATAAGATAGCTCCACGTGAATTAATAAAGTTTTTATACCATATCTTGGGAACTAATCAACCCATTTCCATTAATATTCTTCACACAAGTAATGCTGCGGTATTCGATGTAAACGTACATGGTTTAAGAGTCTCAGGCAACTACTTATAAAATGAAGTCCCCATAAATATTTCAGTTGATTAAACATTATCATTTAAAACATTAAACTAATTTACATTCGAAGTTAATGCTCAGAATGCTACCTAAGTAATACATTTAATTGCACGCTAGCTTACTGTTACATATGTTTCTGGTTAAGTTATTTGTACCCAGGCCATTAGTTATATCGATAACTTCCTGTTCAGTATTAGTACCACAAAAAGTTGTAATTTTATACATAGTAAGCTGGAGTCTAAGGCCTTCCAGTGGATGAGCTTAAAATTTGAAACTAATTTGATTTCGTTTGTTTTTATTCATATTCGTAAAATTGAACTTATTTCCACTATTCTTTACTTTATTTCTTTCTCCTTTAAAAAAAACTATTTCGTTACTTTTGCCTGGTTTTGGATGTTTTGCACAGTTCTGTTCGTTTTAACAAGATATTTTTTCATTTCACATTATCTTGTTGTGTATTGTGTTTCGTTTATTTTCACCCCGTTTCGTTAAATTACCCCTGCTTAGAATGACTTCACTCCAGTTTTTTTTATTATTAATTAAGTTTTGTTACAGTTTGCTTGTATTCGAAGTTTTTAACTGTATTTCATCGGGGTTTATTCAATTTTGCTAGAATTTGCGTGTTTCCATTGTTTAAAACTTTTTTATTTTAAATCACTATTGTTTAATTTAGCTTATTTTCGTTATTTTTCAACTTACTTATGTTGTTTTTCACTCCATTTATTATTTTTATTTGGGGATGCGGTGGTGTGGTGGTCAGACTACACGCCTCCTACCTAAGCGAACCAGGTCCGATTCCCGGCGTTGTCGCTCCCGGATGTTCATGTGGGAATCTTGCCGGACGATCCCCCCGGGTTAGCGAGTTTTCTCGGGGATCTCCCGTTTCCCCCGCCCTTGTATTCCGGCGCTGCTCCATACTCACCTCACTTCACCCTCATCGGTTCTCAAGACCTCGATGTTAAGAGCAGCCCAAATCTTTCCACTCCACTTTTCCTAAGAGCTTTCATTTTATACCCATATTAGTGGAGTTTGAAAAAAATTAGAGTCTGACATTATGGTATCTGACGTCCGCCATATTTATCATTTTGTGAGGCCACGTTCAGTGTCATGACGACACAACGATGCCTTATTTGTCAAAATCGGTCCAGCCGTTAGGCCGTAGAATGGAACTAATGAACATTAATACATACAGCCACGCGAATAATATTACCCTCCTTTTTGCTTCGCTTTAGTCGAGTAAAAATATAGTTCATTTGCTGAAATTATATAAATTATGGCTCATACAAACCGGGTAGTGCTTAATATTATATATATATAAATATATATATATATATATATATAAATATAAATATATATATATATATATATATACAAATTGAGATATTTCTGCTTCTTACACACATGAAAAAAAATCAACAGACCTTATTACGTTGCGATCGGAATTTTTTAAATAGTTTTGTACACCAAACCAAATATTGTATGTATAAAACAACATATACGAAATAAACCAGTAAACGTATTTAAATATGTTAGAAGTATTAAATAATATTTAATATATACATAAACACTCGGCATATTTAAGAAAATTTAATTGGATTTTCTATACCTTCACGTTTTACTGATCCATATGGAAATGCATTATCCTGCACTTAACAGATAAAATACTTACTTAAGGTTATACAAATTTTGACACAATTTATAATATACATTTTTTTGTCCGTCCTGTGATTTGATGTTTAAAAATACTCGTGAAAGTAATTCAACAACGAGATAAGAAACTGAACTCAATGCCGTGTTATATCGCTTTGCTACCTGCGAGGCGAATGTTTGGGCGTGTTCATTAGTAGTAGTCAAGGTGAAATACTTGTCCGTGTAATGTGCAGTTCAAGGTTTTTGTGACCATCACTGTCAAGCTTGGTTTCTACTAGTTTTAGGATTTCAAAACGTGCTGTTCATTCCTGGCGATATCTCAGAATGGTCTCGTTCAAACCGCTATATTACCCAACACATATTTAACGTGGCTTGCACCAGCATTAAACACTGATAATGCAAATTTTGGTTTTTTACGATTAGTATCAGTACGGAGTGATAGACGAAAAGAGCAGATTAGTAATTACGATTCTCTACATTCCAACAAATGCGAATCCAGTCATGGACGAGTTTAAAGTACGTTACATCAATTCACTCCGGGAATTTTCATGAAAAGAAATTGAATGAATAACGCACGCCTCCTTTCTTTATTTTAACTATCCCCCCCCCNGCCGGAGATGTGCGAATGCGGCCGAGCCTGGCGGGCGAGTAGTTCCCGTCCCCGTCCGCTGCATCCCTCGCCTCGCTAGTGCTGCCGAGGCGCGGGGTGCTCTCTAATTAAGTCTGCGGACGCGTCGAGCGCTGCGGGCGACGACTCTCCACGCTGTGGATTTCACTCGGCGCCCAGCGTCTCCGAGGACATACATCGCCATCTTTGCAGAAGATGCGCGTGTCGACACGACGAACTACTGACGCTGTTAACAACGCGGCGACTGAAAGCGACACGAACGTACGCCCGTGTTTTGAAAGAACCCCCCTCCCCTCTTAACCTATTTAATTCCTGCCTTGTATAACTTGTTTATGTTTATAAAGAAGGAAATTCAGAAAGTTCCCCTGTACCCAAGTAGCTATTGACCTTACAAAACAGCACATGCTTAACGAATTAACTATGAACTCGTATTTACGTATGTCACAATATTGATTTCGCCAAATTTTGCCAAAATTTATATTGTGAGTTCACAGCACTCTTGTATTACCTGTACTGCAGTGTAAGGTCAATAAAAGGGCTAGTTTCAAAATTGTATTTTTTTTAAATATAAAAATACTAGGAAAATCAAGATTACAATATGATGCAGAAAGATTCCCCTTAAGGACGAAGAATAAAAATAATACTTTTATATGTGTGTGTATTGTAACACAGTTAATATGCCGAAACTCTTTTAAATCAAAACTTTGGAGGTGGTGTAGAGGCGTGACTACACCTCCCATCAGGTTTATCGGACTCGATTCCTGGCCGCGGAATCTCTTTCGACTTTCACGCGTGGGGAACATGAGGACATTATATGTCGGTGAGTTTTCTCGTTGCACTCCCCCAACCATTACATTTCTTCATTTCCTCTAGCTCCAAATTACGTCATCGCTATCAGCACTGAACAACTCAGCTGTTCAACGCCGTCGAAATCTCTCGCTAGCTCATTGTGAGTGACTAATTGAAAGAATATAAGAAAGATAAAACAATTTTGATTCATTTTACTGCAGTAATGGGCACTGCAGCTTGCGACCATGTTGATTGTTTATCGAAACAGTGGCGAGACCTCTCCGAGAAAACTTCCTGTGTTGCAGAAGTTTCATTACGGAATCAGACTGAAAATTAGGACCAGTGCATAGCGGACCTCAGCGCAGCTAATCTCCTATAGCACGTTAACAACTTGCACTAGAATCCTTCAAAAAACACCTTTGACATTCTTATTTTCTCTAGTTTTATTTTCTTGATTTAAATAGGCATTGTTCCATTTGGAAAAAATGTAACTGTGTTCAAGAAATACACGTTCTAATGAGTATTAAAATCTGTGTGTGGGCTGCAATTATGAGCCTTTCCCTGTACAGTAATACCCCGCTTTACGCGAGGGATACGTTCCGGAAAAAATCGCGTTAACTGAAATTCGCGTATATCGAGGTTTATGATTAAACATAGTCAAAATTTAATACAAAAATTACGAATGATTTTAATCAATCACTTTAATTCTAAGAACACTTTATGCAATACATACATACTATTAATTATTTTTTACGGAAAAANACGATTAAACATAGTCAAAATTTAATACAAAAAATACGAATAATTTTAATCAATCACTTTAATTATAAGAACACTTTATGCAATACATACATACTATTAATTATTTTTTACGGAAAAATACATCTATTGTCTTTTGGGTAGCGTTTTTTTTACGTTCTTGTAAAATACGTTCATAACACCCAACACTGTTTTTAATAGTTTGACACACGGTTAAGACACGGTCATCATTATTGTCTATACTCTGCAATATGTCCAAACCTGAATAAATTTTTGAAAGAGCATTTTGTATTCCCCCTGAAGATAAAACTTTCTCTTCTACTTGTTCTTCCTCATCGTAGATAGGATTATTCTGTAACTCGATCAGATCTTCATTGCTGAGAGGATCGTCGTGCGTTGCTACAAGTTCTACGAGATCTTCTACTGCGACATCTTCAAGTTCAGACCCCTCAATCATTGCAGCAATGTCTTCAAGCACTTGTCTCTGCATCTGGACAATTCTTCTAGGTGCTTCCACTACATCTGGCCAAAGATTACGCGACACCCCGTTCATACGTTCATACAACTCTTTTTAACTTCCTTCCAAGCCTCTTCTATGTTGTGAATAGCCTTCATAATGTTGTATGACTTCCACCACTCTCGCATAGACTGTCTTCCTTCCCCGTCAGTTTCATGAATTAGTTGGCTAAAAGTGCGGCGATGGTAATAAGCTTTGAAGTTTGCTATTGCTCCCTGGTCCATAGGTTGTAATATTGACGTAGTGTTTGGTGGAAGGAACTTCACGTACACTTTTAAGTCTCTGGGCGTATCAAGTGAGGTTGGATGTCCTGGGGCATTGTCTAAGAGTAATATAACTTTAGGTTCAAGCCCATTTCTGTCACAGTAGGATTTGACTGATGGGCAAAAACTATTAGAATACCATTCTTGAAAAATTTCCCGTGTAACCCACGCCTTTCTGTTTGATCGCCACACAACTGGTAGACTTGTCTTGTCTGTGCCTCGCATTGCACGGGGTGTTTCTGAATGGTACACTAGTAAAGGTTTCAGTTTGAAATCACCAGTGGCATTACCACCCAGCAGAAGTGTTAGTCGATCTTTCGCAGCTTTGAAACCACTGGCTTGACGTTCTTCCTTAGAAATGAATGTTCGAGATGGCATTTTTTTCCAGTAAAGTCCGGTCTCATCAACATTGAAGATGAGACAAGCAGGAATTTTCTCTCGTCCAACGAACTCTTGAAACTTGTCTGGAAACTCAGCTGCAGCTTGAATGTCCGCGCTGGCCGCCTCGCCTGTTATGTGGATATTGTGAAGATTAGAACGCTGCTTGAACCGATGGAACCAGCCTCTGCTGGCAGCAAAAGTCGGAGTGGAACTCCCTTCTCCTTCTTCTGTTTTCAGCATCTCATATAAAGATTTTGCTTTTGTGCATATGAGGTCTTGACTTAGTGGTGTGTTCTTCTTATTCAAATCTTCGATCCAGACTGACAGTAACTTCTCCATTCTTTCTAAGATAGAGGATCTCGAACGAGAAAGTTTTGTTGCACTTACAGGTGTTGAACTTTCGCTGGAGACTTTAATTTTTGCCCGATTTTTAAAAATCGTTCTCACAGTCGATTCTGATAGTCCAAAATCTCTCCCAACAATTGTTGCTTTGCCTCCATTTTCCATTCTTCTTAACACTTTCATCTTCAATTCCAAAGTTACGCTTTTACGCTCTTTTTTCTTTACAGGCGGCATTTTTGACGTAGCGTTAAATTATGACATATCTCCAATAAATGTTAAAACACGACTGCCAGCCGAACTAAACATGACGGAACAAACGAAACGAACGAGGGAATCCCCATAGAACAAAGTCGAAGGACGGGGAATTCCCAATTCTTCAAACAGAATGTTCAGAGGAAGCGGGGATTCCCGCGACCATAGAGAAGTTGATGACTACATTATGTTTATACGCACTCTTTCGCGTAATGAGAGGCATTTGAGCTCGTAATTTGAAATTCGCGTTATAGTGAAACCGCGCATAACGGGGTCGCGTAAAGCGGGATATTACTGTACTTGAATTCTGCGAAACCAGCACATAAGCAGCACCTGTCATTCCCAAAATGTTTGCGGTGGAAGTTTTAGAAAATTCATCCTGTGTGTATATGTAGTTCTGAACAGCAATTTTTTTAAGAATTTTTTTTTCTTTTTCGGAATTGTTTACTTTACCGTGAACAACTTATACTGCTATTAAGTGAATTTTTCTTTAATAAAAAACATTTTTTTTCATCAGCAGACACTAGGGCGGCTTCCCGAGGGTGCACCAGTGGTTCCAGCTTTCGCATTAATTACTCGAGAGTTGTAAACGCGGCCCGCATGCGCGGGTTACAAAAGGCTCCGGCCGAAGCACCGTACATCTTCGCCCTCCATTGTGTTGGTCAGATTCCGCCACACAAAGGCGAGATTCCACTCGATAAATTGTGCCTTATTGCAGCTCTGCAAATATCCTCTAGTAGTAACGTCATAACGCTCCAACTTGCATTGTCTTTAAGAGTTGGTAGCTCGGACGTTATTTCTGTACATTTGTTGTTTACGCGTGTCTCGTGTAATAAATGTCCTCGGAATACGAATTTTTGCCAGAAAATATATATTAAAAAAAAACAATTATCTAAACCAGCAGGATTAAAAAAAAAATCGCAAAAAAAAAATCTTAAAATTCGATTTAGAGCTTCTCTGCGGAGTTTTCTCAAGAGGTAGCCGAAAATTAAAAACGTACAGTCGTAGTTACATCTGTAGGTTTTCATCGCGGGTAATGAAGTCGCAGTGTGGCAGATCTTATTTATAAGTAATGCGTAAGGACGGGATTACTGCACGCAGGTTCGGCGTCTTGGTGCGTTTCAGCGTCGGGACGCCGGGCGTGCGTGAGATTGTCGCCCTATAGCTGTGCCTCGAACGCGAAAAAATGAAGAAAAAACAATTCTGGAGCCCACGTATACTTAATTCGGGACAGTTTCAATGCAACTGTAATAATCTCGTTCACTGTGTTCGAATTTGTGCTTTTCTTCCGACTGTTATGCAGGAAAAGGCTATAACGCCCGTACGGAGCTTTGTTTTTAAAGTCCTTGTTGTAAGATAGTGCCAAACGAGAGAATAAAGCTTTTATGATCGATATCAAGCATCAACAGACCTACTTTGACCAGATTCGTCACAAAATTTATCGCTGCGGTAGGCCAAGTCAACCAACCTACTTGGTTTAACTGGCTCAGACACTTATTTTCAAAATAATGCTCCTCGTGTAATCTGTCTACCAAAACATTTGATTGACTATCACCGTAGTAAATGCCCAGAGCCCTAACCTCGCAATGCAGTTGATTGCATGCCAGATTAAAAAAGAGAGTTTCTGGGTTCAAGTCCCGCGTAAGAAACGTGAATATTTGTAATTGTCTCGCTACTGATGCTTACATTTCTGGTTACATCTNGGGTTCAAGTCCCGCGTAAGAAACGTGAATATTTGTAATTGTCTCGCTACTGATGCTTACATTTCTGGTTACATCTCTAATGCTACCAACGAGACATCAAGCCCCCACCTAACATGTGCAATTTTATTATTTATAAAACCAAAAAATATACGAGGCCAAAACATTTTAACATTTTTTAACTACACGTTCATGAAAGAGCTTCTTGGAAAAAACACACTGACGACATTACTATCTTCATGTCGTCGCCACACTTGTAAAGACGTGCGCTGTTTAGAGCAGAGGTTTTATTTTTAAGGTCAAAATGTCAGTCACTAAACGATTCAATTTCCAAGTGGCTCTCGTGTTAACGAAAATAAAATATTTGTTTTTGTAAAGGTACGTTGGAATGAGCAGGGCAGCGTAATAGGTGTGTTGCCAGGAATTTACTCCGATGGTAGTGGAAGAGGGGAGGGGAGGTAACTACAAATTCCTTTGTTTGGAAAAAATATGGACGCTATAAAAATAAAAGTTATTAGTTCAAAAAATTATTTACTCCTAATGAGCTAATTATACAGAGACGTAACTACAAAATGCTATATAGCTCCTTCGTGTTCAAGAGTGATTGCAAATTTCTCATATGTGAAAAAATTAAAAATATCAGTTTATTTATGTTTAGTTCAAGAAATAATTTATAATCAATGGCCTAATATACAGATATGGAATGACATAATGCTATAAAAATCCTTCATGTTAAAGAGGGATCACATATTTATTATATTAAAAAAAAAAATTGCTTTGTAAAACAGTATAAAATTTTCATTAATTGTCAATTTTCAATTACAGTGAATCTGTGCTTTTAATTTTTTTGTTAGTTAAATAAGACACATAAACTGAGGTAAAATTGCAATTGCGAAGACTGTGTAAGTTAAAATTTTTTTTTCTAATATTTTATCATTATTTCGGGATTTGGGGAGGGGGGGTATATCCTGATACACCCCTTCCCCGACTTAGCCTCTGTAACGTATAGTTTACTGTTGTTATCGTACTTCACCCGCTGACGACCCTTTTTCTCTTTCGTGCACAAGACACGTGAACATTTCCATGGAAACGTGTACGCACGTTGTAATCGTGCTTAACGCCAGNGAAGAGTTTAAGTAACGACGTCACTACAGTTAAGACGTTAGCAGGTACTTACACCGCAGCCCCACGCATCCATCTTGGCGTGCTTCCCCGTTCCCTTGAGAGGAGGCGAGCCGAGGAAGGAAGAGCGTGGTTAATGAGCTTCATGACAAAGGTGTTTTATTCGGCGGCTGCAAGTTTGCGTTATCTCCCGAGGCGAGCGTGCAGCTCCGTGCAAAAACGCACGCAATACAAACAGGGTAAATGTTATTTTTATTTTCTTCTTTCGGCGACGCGTTATCTGCGATGGGCGAATGCGTGCGAGGTCATGAGCGCGCGTATAATGAGGTCAGAATTTCGTGTTCCTAATTGCCCGAGGTTGTTTATGTGGGCAAAACGCATTTCGTAATCAGTTGATGTATCGCTGCATCTGTGCACTTGTGGTATGCAAGCTTGTTGTTTTTTCCGCTTTTTTTTCTCAAACAAACAAAAACTGTTTTTTTATCTCAACCACAAGATACAAATTTAAGAAATATTTATACGGTGTGAACNTTCTCAAACAAACAAAAACTGTTTTTTTATCTCAACCACAAGATACAAATTTAAGAAATATTTATACGGTGTGAACCATCGTTTTATATCGTCACATATGCAAAAGTCAAAATGAAAATAGTCCTTAATTTTTTTTTTTTCGTATTTAAAATTCTAACTTAAAATAAACGTTTATTCGAGAATACATAACATTACGATTGCACAGCGTGTAAGTAAAGAAAACGTTATATTTAAGAAGGCGATAACTTTTACATGAATCCAGATAAGGCCTTGCGGCAAATTGTAAAATACACATCGAAACGTAAAGTTTCCCTTGGTGCACGTTGCACGTCGTTGGTTCATTTGGTTGGTGGTAGGTGTCGCTACAGTCGGTGCCGCTAGCGCGCTCGCTCAGTACGCGTCGGGATGGCGGCAACACAGCAACAAAAAGCGTGTTGGGTTCTCCGTCTCAACAAGTGCGAGCCAGTTATAACTGTGCAGCGTGACTTTCGCGGACAGCATGGAAATGCACCTCCTACTGCGCAGAGGATCCGTTCCAAGAGACCGGTGATTTATGTAAGCGGAAGTTCATAGGTCGTTGTCCCCCTACCCCCGCGGTCCCGTGTGCCTGAAGAAGACGTAGAGCGCATCCCGCAGAGCTTTGTAAGGAGGCCGCATAAGTCCGCATGTCGTGGCAGGCGAGAGCTGGCCATCTCGCATGCGATTGCCTGGCGTGTTTTGCGGCGACGATCGTTTCTCAAACCATGCATGATTCAAGTGCTACAAGCCCTTCGTGATGGTGATAAACAACGACGTCTTGAGCTTTGTGAATTCATTCTGGACAAGGAGATGGAGAATGAAAACTTTTGTTCACGTTTAATGGTGAGCGACGAAGCCACGTTCCATTTAAGCGGGGAAGTGCACCGCCACAGCGTAGGGATATGGGGAACACGGCGACCAGATCCCATAGTCGAGCATGAGAGGGACTCTCCAAATCTGAATGTGTTTTGCGCTGTTTCCCGAGAGCAGGTGTACGGCATGTTCTTTTTTTTTTTTTTGCGGGAAACACCGTTACGTGAATGCCATATAAGGATATGTTGGAAATCTGGTTGTTTCCAAAATTACGAGAACATTCCGATAATTTCATTTTCCAACAGGACGGAGCACCAACCGCACTGGCAACTGCATGTCAGAGAATTCCTCAACAATGAGCTTCCTGAAAAAAATAGATTGGCCGTAAGGGACTTACGGATAGCGTGTTTCACCACTGGCCTCCAAGGTCACCTGACCTCAACGTATTTGATTTTTTTTCTTGTGGGGTTGCCTTTCCTTCTAACAGCTGTGGGTGAACTGCGACGCCGCATAGCAAACAGCAGTGGTTGCGGTAACACCTGACATGCTCGCACGAGTATGGGACGAGTTTGACTACCGTTTAGAATTATATCGTGCGTCCGGTGGAAGGCCCACTGAACATTTCTGAAAGGCAAATTAATGCTTTCTATTCCCATACGTATTTCTAAATTTACCTGAAGGTTTTAGGAGCATGCATGTAAAAGTTATAGCATTGAGAAAACGGATGAATCCTTTTGATACATACTGTATTTTACACGCAGCAGTTTTATAGTTGATATAAATTACAAAAAAAAAAAAATAATAAGTTATTCGTTTGAATAATATGATCGCAAGAAAATCAAACACTGCATATTTTAAACTATCTCTTCTCCAACGCCGAGATGCTTTCTGGCCACAAGATTTGGTTGTCTAATTCCTGGTAAACGATATAGATTTAGGCAACTTTTAACACCGAGGTCTGGAGAGTCGATGAGGTGAGGTGAGGCTAGTGTGGAGCAGCACTGGTATGCAAGGGCGGGGGAAACGGGAGAACCACGAGAAAACCCGCCGACCAGCGGCAACGTCCGGCACGATTCCTGCTTGCGAATATCCGGGAGTGACCCCGCCGGGAATCCAACCCGTTTCGCCTAAGTAGGAGGCGATTAGTCTCACCACTACACCACTGCGGTCCAGTTATCGGCAACTAGAAACGAGATTCTAATTAAAATGGATTCGCTGAAGTGCACATTCGTTGCTTAAAATATTCGTAGATTAATGTATTTACTACTAAAGTCAGGATTGACGAAAAATGAATCATAAATGCGCTTACGAGATATGAAAAATCTTACAGTAGTTCTGTATATTCTGTGCAGTCATTATTCGCTTCTGCAGTGATGTGAATTTATTAAACTAATAACTTAAAATTTGAAAAGCGAACACAAAAATCCTACTACAGGCGGTATTACTGATAATATATGAAAATAAATAGGATAATACAAAAGAGAATATGAGCGAGTAACATATAAATATAATTGTATCTAATTTATCGGTTTTTTAAGGTAAGTTTGTAAATTATCAGTGTTAAATATTCACCACCTTCCCATTTGTGTGAGTCAAGAACAGTAAGTTATGTCATCACAGTAAAATAGTTGTATCCGCCACAGTATTTTATCTAAATTGCCGAAACGATGTGAGGCGTGCGCCATTTTTACAAGTACACGTAATTTTGAGAGTTCTCGCAACTGAAAACAACGCACTAATCGTTCAAGAATCTCGTCTTCCTGCCAAAGACAAGATGCGTATCGATTGTTGCTCGCATCTCCATCGCAAAGAGACTGTGAATACCAGCATCAGCCTACCTCATCCTTGGAACACGGGAACTGTTTTGAGCACTCTATCCCACATTCCCTTTACGGTCTTCGCATGGAGTGAGTGAAGAGATTTGGGTGGCTCTTATCAGCGAGGTCTTTTGAGAGCCGATTGTGATTAAGGAGCAACGCCCGAATGAAAAGGTGGGGGAAACGGGAGATCCCCGAGCAAATTCGCCGGCCAGCGTCATCGTCCGGTACGATTCCCACATGCAAAAATCCGGGAGTTACCCGACCGGGGATTGAACACGTTTCGCCTTGGTGGGAGGGGAGCAGGTTAAGTCTGCGCGTAGAGGTGTTGTTTGTGACCTACTGTGACCTACTGTAGGATGCTGTGTTGGGGGAGGGGGGGGGAGGAGTAACTGTTATGTGGACTTCGGAGGGAAGGGTTCTGGAACCCCCCTCCCGCCCAGAAAGCGTGTGTGCCGCGCGCACTACCCCTACGGGTTGACACGTGTTCACTGACCGGGGGTTGGTTGGAAGGGCGGGGGTTGGTCCGGCAGCCGTCTCGTGTGATTGGCTCACGGGCCATCACGTGCTCGCCTATCTGTTCAGTGCCTGTTCCGCGCCGGCGGGCAGCATCATGCGCGCCGCTGGTCGCGAAGGCTTGTTCCGGCCGCGCGCGGGGGATCACAACCCACCCTGAACACTCACCCCCCTCCCATTTCACCCCCTATCACCTCTTCACCACCTCACATAACGGACCACCCTTCTCCAGCTCTCACTGTTATACCAACTTAGTGCATTTTACACGAGATTTGGTGGATTTTAATTTCTACCAAGCGTGAAAAAATTGTTACAAGCTGTTCACGGGCAATTAAGCGCTTCTGAAATCAACTTTCGAAAAATGTGACTGTCCATACTTACATATATTTTAACAAGCACACTGAATTATATGCGCCCAGCAAAATTGGCAATCACTGAAGTAATAAGTAGTTCCATGTCTTAAAGTTGAATTTAAAGTGTTAGTTATTGTCTTGAAAATATCTAAATTATTTATTTTGCTTTAATTTTCTTTTGTTCACAGCAACGTTAGAAAATGCAAATTTGTAAAACATTTACTTTTTTTTTTTTTATAATTTAAAATTTTCCCTTTACCAACACATGAATAAAGTGGTCAGATCGGTGGCAATATTGATTTTACGTACGGCGGAAGAATACACAATGTGTATACAACATGTGTATCATACGCAGGTCATTCGAAAGTGCTCAGTTTACGTTGACGAGCCTATACATTGTTGTTAGTCGATAATCTAGTAGAATTTGTATTAAATTGTCTTAACATGGGGATCACTTTTCTGGAAGGGAAACTATACACTACGATTTGAAGTATACAAATATTTAATTAAAATATACATATTATGAAGTGGTAAATATTTTTAGCATATTTCTGTAATGGCTATTCATAAATTGGAGACATTAAAAATAATAATTATAAAGGGCGTTGAACCATTATTTTAAGTCGAATTAAAAGCATGTATTTCGCCGTTATGCGAAATATGATTATGAACATTTTCATAATCAAGAGGATTGCGGTGGATTTTCACATGTGACCTGGTGGAATTCTCTAACTAAATGTTGGCAACACTATTTCCTCTCTCTCCTTCCCCAAAAATGCCCCGCGCATAGATCACCGGGATCAGTGTCCTAAATTTGCGGCGCATCCGAATCGACGCAGACACGAGCGGGTTTTAAAATGCCAAACTGGTGAAAAAAAAAAAATTCCTTCGCCGTCTAGGAACTCCCACGTGAGACAAAAATATTAAAGGGGGTTCTCTTCTATAGTCTATTCGAGGTATCTTCACACTTTTTAAATCAAACCTTTGAAAAATCACCCCATGTATGACGTGTTTTGTTACTTCCTAAACATGCCACGTATCACAAGGGTTTTACACTCTTGTTAACATCAAAGTACCTTCTTTTTGGTTAAATTAAACTTTTACTTATATTTTGTCTTTAAATTATATTATTTCAATAGTAGTAAATATGAACAAAAACAGTAGGAAAACATATGCGTTGGTAATGTAATAAGAAATAGTTCTTATGCAACATAGTATTACACTTTGTGCGCACGAATACGGTGCGTTGTCCATTTAGTGTAATTTACGGAAAAGTTGGAAGTAAGCGTGAATGGACCGGCCCATATCTCGCTATATTCTGTCTCTTCATCCCCTTCTTTGAAACTATTGTTGGGCTGAATTGAACTTGAGCTGAAATATAAAAGTGTTGCAAATACATTCCACAGAAAAAAAAATGATATTTTCGGAATCGTGGAAAATATTTTAGATTAGACGCATTGATATCGTACCTTCATTTTGAAAGTACACAGCTAGGCCTATAACAACATCTGAACAAATAATACAGAACGGGTTTTTCAAAAACGATTACTTAATACAACCTTACATATATCAATTATACGAGATGACTCACTAACCTCAAGAACATCGAAGGCAGCTGTACTGGCATTTTCCTTCACAATTCTAAGCAAATTCAATAGCATTTACATAATTTGCACGTTCACAGATACACGACCTCCATCTTGCAAGACACTTGAAGATGTAATGTGGACAAAATTAAACTAAGAGACATTACATTAACTGTAATTACTGACACATTTGAGTGCATACATGCATAAAAATGAACATCACATGCTGAAAATTGTGTGTGTGTGTTCCTTAAAGCAAAATATTCTTTACTCTCTACAACCCTGAAATATCAACATTGGTCACTACTTACACCAATATAGGTATTTATTCATTCTTTATTTTAAATTCCTGCCGATAAAGTAAAATATTTTCACTGGAGTAAATATTTATAGATTAAAAGTAAGGCTAAAAATAATTAAATTGCTTCACACTTCAAATATTGTGATAGCGAGGCGGAATGAA
Source organism: Clitarchus hookeri (assembly GCA_002778355.1). Taxonomy (NCBI): domain Eukaryota; kingdom Metazoa; phylum Arthropoda; class Insecta; order Phasmatodea; family Phasmatidae; genus Clitarchus; species Clitarchus hookeri. Next base: position 65,146 of record NQII01007725.1, on the reverse strand, counting down.
ATAATGTGTAACTTGTGAAAACTAATCAAGTGTCCAAATATAGTGTTTCGTTGGATCTTCACAGAGAGTGAGAGCGAAAATTAAATTAAACGTTTGAAGAGATGAAAGTAGGATAATAAGAAAGGAAAATATTTACACTTATTTATAAATTAATTTATTTATTGTGAATTGTCGTATTTGTTATTTCTATTAATTTTTACCTTGTTCGTCAGCTGTTAGTAAAGATTTGCGTTCGATAACATCAATATTTGTAGAAATTTCTTGATCACGTACAAAACAATGTTGGAAAAAAATATATTTGGCAGTAATAGCAGTGAATAAATGGGGAATCAGGCGTAACGGATTCCAGAGAAGGAGCCAGGTGCCTGCCGGGCGCCATGTTGTGACGTCACTCAACCACCATGTTGAATAAAGATGACATTTGACCTTGAACTTGACCCCATGCCCATAACCTTAAATTACATTGAAAACAAAAAAAAATAAAAAATCGGAACAATTATAAAATACACAAAAAATAAAACAAATTTAATAAAATTTAAAAATAATTAAAAAATGATTTAATGATGTAGACGTAGGAAGTCCGGGATTCGATGACAGGTGGATCGACTAAGCTCCCGACATGACCAACCCTCGCCAAGTCTGGCAGTGTCCATCTCATCAGCCATGTTAGATGTCAATTACCTTGACCTTGACTCCAGTGACCTTAAAGCCAAAACATTCAAAAAATTCCTAAAAATTTCAGAAAAATTTCAACAAAACCAAAAAACCTTTGACACTTGACCCAACACCAAAGCTCAAGACACGTGGCCCAAGACCCATGGACCCAAGACCCATGACCCAAACAAATTCTTAAAATTTATAAAAATAAAATATTATTATTAATAAATTTATATAAAAAACTTACATTTTCAAAGGTTTCCTCAGCGCCACGCTCATCAGACAACTTACCCTCTTCAGTGCTTCCTATTCGTTCATTAGTCAACATACCTCTACTCCCTCACCTTTGCTCATTCTGTCGAATACACTCCACCCACCATATTCATTTTTTCGTTGACCAAAATAACATAGAACTAAAAAAATCGAGAAAAAAACACAGTTCATACATGGACCTTTACTAGCTGGTCACAAAAAGGACCCATGCCGACTAACCATACAAGCCAACAACTGACTCCACCTAAGACTAACTCCACCCAATACTGGTTCCTGGCGAGAATGAATGAGCCCTAGACATGCTCTTGACGAGACCAGTTCCTGCCAAACTGACTAGAACAACCAAAAAGACCAAACTGCCATACCAGCACTCTGAGAAAACCCACAGACTCGTTCTCCCCAGAAGAAAACACTCAGGTACTATCATATATTGTTTTAATATAATTGTAAATATTTATAGAAAATCCATATTCTAAAATTTATTCTATACACAATTATATATATTCCTATATTTTGTTTATAGATATAATAGTACACGTATGTTTTATTCTGGAGCGAACGAGTATTTGAGATTTCTCAGAGTACTCCCATATTTTTTATTTGAAATGTATATCAGAAGGTCTTGTGGGAGAATAAGGCGGACTCTTTGAAAGAGTAGTACCTGAAATGTCCCTCCAATCAGATGGATAATTCACAATGTGTTTCGTAAAGTGATTCCGAGAGGTTAAGCTCGTAAAATGGAAGAATGAATTATGAAAAGTTTTGCGGAATGGATCAAAAGGGGCGACTTGCTTCTGGGTATCGAAGATGTTGACGAGTGCGTTTGTCGCTGGTTCGAGTTCCGATCGGATGGTGCGACATTGAATTGAATAGGCATGCTCGCAAGGGAGCAGCATCGATGGTGAGTTATCCAGCTACAGTTCGTTTAGCACGAGGATTTGTCGAACAATAGCTTGCAAAACAGCGTCAACCATGCGCCATATGAAAAATGACTGACACCCAAAACTTTTAATGAACGCGATAAATTGTCTCCATATATAAATTAATATCTTCACGTATCTTGCATTAGTTCTTTTTAAACCAGCAAATCAGAAACATGTTGGCAGAAGCCACTCTGCAGGAGTCACTCTGCAGGAGCCAGTCAGCAGGAGTAGGTCTGCAGGAGTCCCAAGGAGGAGGAGGAGGAGGAGTTAGTCGGCAGGAGTAAAGTGTATGAATTCATGTACGCTTGAAGACGATGCAAGCCATTGACGATGTGAAATCGTTTACTGCATGCACGACTAAATGCATATATTCAACGACTGCCCACAAATTACATGGAAAACAATGCTGTAACCATGGCAAGTTCTTCAGTAAAAGTTGCAATGCGCGGTGACATGAGAAGAGTGACTATTTAAAGAACCCATATCGTGTGACTTTTAACTACAAAAACCGTCCTAGGCAGTTCATTCGACGTGATAACGTAAATAAACACATCAAGGCTGATAAATGTAGTGTCTTTTCGCCCACTGAGAAACAGCGTGTGATGACGTCGTTAACTCCTGTTAATACATTACATTAAATGTTTGCAGAGGACGAGGGAACCCGCATGATGAAGCATTACGACAATGACAAAATGGAATTTATGCAAGGTAATACAATGAAGGAACACATCGAGATCTGCAAGTGTTCGTCTACTGGGAGCCAGCAAGTTATGTCACCAATATCGCGTGCTACATCGGTGGGAATTGTTTCCGCAAACGATTATGACGAGACAGTTAATGCTAACGACGGAATGTGAGACCTACAAACCATAATAGAGTCGGTATGTGTGGAATGTACACTTGCAAGGCGTTCGCGTGAAGTCGGAAAACTTCAAAATAATCTTTTGTCAGCTCTTAAAACTGATAATGACATGTGACTTGATATTAAGGATTAAACAGGAAGTGAAGACGAAGATAAAGACAGCATATTTGAAAATGAACATGAAGACAGTGATAATGTTGACGATGGTGGCAATTTTCTTGATGTACTGACACACCCCTCCAACAAATTTGTTGCAATGAGCAACACGAAGTAGGCAGAAGACACCGAGAATACTGGCTACCTATTTCCCAAAGACCCGAATTAACTTGTTGATAGACTCAGATCTTTGATGATCTTCAAACATGTGGGTATTTCTCGCGCAGTGTTGAGATATCTTAAAATATTAGTAAATTGAAGGAACGGGGATATATCGCATGAGACTGTTGGCTACTATCCATGGTCTGCAAACATCTGAGAAATGTAAAGATAGAATGTGCAAAATAATTAGAAATATAGAATGCATATAATAACTAAATACATTAAAATTATATATACATATTAATGTGTGTTCTATTTTTACGCATTCCCTTCTGCTTCCCGGAAACACTTATTAATTTTGGGGTGTAAACAATCAATTGAGAATATGTTTTAGATCAAATTTATGCGATTCATGTAGTAGCAGGGCTATAGTTCTTCATTATGCAATTTTCGTGTCGTTTAAAATCGACTGAGTTCTATATGACAAACGAACGAAATCAGGAGAATATTTTCAAGGATTATTTCGCAACTAGTTGGTTTGCTTGGTCAGTTGGTCTGGTTAGTTGGCTTGCTAAGTTTGTATGGGCCTTTTGTAGTATGGTCAACTCTGGTAGAAATGTTTTGCGAAGATTCTGAGAATATTTTCTGCGAAGATGTTTGCCACGAGACTCTTATTAGAGACTTTTTTTCGAGATCAACTATCATTGTTTGTATATGTGGGTGGTATGGTAGTTTATTCTTGTCGGTTGTTCTAGTCAGTCTTGCCGAAACTAATCTCGTCAGGAGCTAGTCTTGTGCTCAGTCAATCTCGCCAGGAACCAGTCTTGGGTGGAGTTAGTCTTAGGTGGAGTCAGACGTTGGCTAGTATGGTTAGTCGGTATGGGTCCTTGTTGTGACCAGCTAGTAATGGTCAATTGTATGGACTGTGATTTTTCTCGATTTTTCCAGTTCTATGTTATTGTGGTCAAGGGCAAGGTCGACGGCAACAACATGGTGGCTAAATCGACAGCTTCTCTGGCGAAAAAATCGATAATTAATACACTAGAATCACTCAGGTGATAAAAACGTAAACAAATGACAAACGAAAAAAATGAATATGGTGAGTGGACTGTATTCGACAGAATGAGCAAAGGTGAGGGGGTGGAGGCCTGTCAACTAATTAACCAATGAGAAGCATTGGTGAGTGTCTGTTGTCTGCTGGGAGTGGCGCTGAGGAAACCTCTGGAAATTTAAGTTTTTTAAATGAATTTATTAATTATAATTAGTTATTTTTTTATAAAATAATAAAAGTTTTTAATCTATTATTTAATTTAAATTTTTAGGATATTTTTGTTTCATGGGTCTTTGGTCAATGGGTCACTGGATCTTGGGTCAATAGTTCATGGGTCTTGGGTATTGGTTCTTTGGTGATGGGTCGTTGGTCATGGGTTTGGGGCTTGGGTCTTTGTCCTTGAATCTTTGGTCAAGCGTTTTTTTGGGAATTTGTTAGATTTTTTCAAATTTTTTTATATATTTTTTAGAATGTTTTGGCTTTAAGATCATTGGGGTTAAGGTTATCGACATCTAATATGGCTGATGGGGTGGACACTTCTCGACCTGGCGAAGTCGATCATGTCAGGAGCTTAGTCGATCCACCTGCCATCGATTCCCTCACCTCCTACGTGTACATTTTTAAATAAATTTTCTGGAATACTTTTTTATAACTTTTTGGGGTATTTTATAATTTCTCTGCAATTTTTTGGATTTTTTTATTCCAAGGTTATTTAACGTCACGGGTTTGGGGTCAAAGTCAAAGTCAATGGTCACCTGCATCCAACATGGCGGTTTGGTGACGTCACAACATAGCAGCCGGCCGGCGCATGGCTCTTACACCGGAATCGTTAATGCCCGACTTCCCAGATATACACTACTAATAATATTTACAATTACCTACTCACTTAAATTCACATTTATATTATTCATATTACTGTCCCCGTATTGCAAAACACCAATATTTATAACAACTCTATTTTTTATTTGTTAATAAAAATATTTTTTTATCAGTGAGTAATATATATGTTACTTTAATTCGTATTCCTAATATACATAAAGGCATATATCTTTCCTTTGACACTTGCTTGGTTTTATTACTTGTACGCGGAAAACCTCAATAAAGTTATTGAAGTATCGTCAAATATTTGAAACATTAACCCATTCGTAAAAATTACATGTACTTCAAGAATTGAAATACAGTCTTTTCATGTATATTGTTCTCAAATATTCCTCATATTCTCACACGAATACGCAATAAGCGAGGAATTCATAGTGAACATATAAGCAATAGTTGAAAAAAGAATTACTTATACTTGGGCTAAAGTATGATTTTCAGTACATAGTTCCAAATAAAAGTATTTGTTGTTTAGACAGCATGAAGTAATACTTCAAGAAGCAATACTTCAAATAAGTTGTATTTATTATGATTTCATAGACTCAAAATAAGTTTTACTTGTTCCTAAGGTACTCGTAATCAAACAAGCATTGCTTATTCACATTATATAAGTAGTTCTTCAACAAGTCTGCTTCGTTGTGAACTTAAGCACTGGATATTTATATTACAAATCGGTTATATACAAAATATTTTCATTCCAAATTTTAATTTTTTCAAATAAGTGACAGAATCACGAATATAATTTTGATAATTAAACGGGACAAATTAGGAAGTTAAAATCCTACGCAATTTTATATTAAAACACAACCTCTTTTTTTTTTTTTAAATTTGTGTGTACAGTGGGTTTTGGTTACTAAAACAATTTTGAACAATTTGTATAGAAAGTACCTTACGACGCATAAGTACGAGAAACAAAGCATTATGAATATGATTATTCTTTGCAATACAGTGGCAGGTTAAAGTATTTAACCATTAAAAAAAAATCTAATATTTTTAGTTTAAAATGTTGCACATTCAGATTCAACAAGAAAACAGCCTTTCGTTTTCAAATAAAACAATCGCAGATTAAAACTCTTCACGAAAATTGACATATTTAATTATGATTATGACGTAATATTAATTACACTGAAGCGAACCAATTTGTATGCCAACCAAGCGAATATTTTGGTAACATTTTAGCTTTGATGCCATCAAATAAGTAAGAAACCACAACATAAATTTAAGTTTACAAAACAGGATCACTGTATAATTTATATTGCAAAAACTATCAACAGGAACATGCCAAAAGTAGGTAGGTTATGATCGAACTTGTTTGCAATATGAGTTTTGAAACAAAGGTTATGGTGCCCGAACGGTAGCGTGAAATGTGAGCAAGCACTTTAACGATCGATAACGTTCGCGGAATGGCTATTATTAATACGGGTCGTAAATTCTCAGAGTTTTATGATTACAATGTCTTGTAGGTTGCAAATTATCTGGGATGTCATTAAAACAACATTCATATTGTCATTTATGCATCGTCAGGTGTGCACGTTATGTACTTTTTTTTTTTTTTCGAAAAATTTATTACATAAAACGTGAAAAAAAATAATGCTTTATTGCACATAATATAATTATTTTAATCTCAAATGTGTAATAAAACAAATTACAATTATTCAAAATACCAGTAACAATTTAAAATATAATGAACTAATGTAAACATTTATTTTGTCTGAGGAATTGCTGTAACAAACATGCAAATTGTATCTATGTTATATTGATACCGATATTATACAGATACTAATTTGGCTCCTTTATGAAGTAAAGCTTGCCTCGAAAAAGTAATAGTCCTGTAAGAATTACTTCATAAAGGAGGTGTTTATGAACTCCTTGCTCAAATAAGTAATGCTTAAAGAAGAAACATTACTTCACGAAGTGTGACTCATTTGCCAAAACAAGCCTTCGAATATGAATTCCAGCCTAAGGGTAGAATTCATAGTAGGCATATGAGCAATACTTGAAACAAGAATTACTTTTACTCTTGCTTAAGTATGATTTTCAGTTCATAGTGCTAGATACAAAAATTGTTTATTTAGATAGCTTGAAGTAATACTTTATGAAGCAATACTTCAAGTAGATTTACTTATTACGAATTCATAGTTTTAAAATAAGTTTTACTTATTTCTGCGGTATTTTTAACCAAACAAGCATTGCTTATTCACGTAAGTAATTCTTCATCAAGTCTGCTTCGTTGCGAACTTAAGCACTGAATATTTATTCTTAGTCACTGTGAACTTAAGCACTGAATTTCATTCAAATATTTGACAGAAACAAGAACGTAATTTATACAATTGCATGTGACAAATTAGAAAATTAAAATCCTACTTACTTTGATGTGAAAACATAACCTCTTTTCTTAACCTTTGTGTGCTATTGGTTTGGGTTACTAAGACGATTTAAAACAATTCATATATGAAGTACCTTACGACGCATAAGTATGAGCATCAAATCATTTTGAATATGTTTCATATCAGTAATATAATTGTAGGTTCAGGCGTTTAGCAAGAAAACAACCCTAAAGTTTTTAGATAAAAACGTCGCACATTCAGATAAGATAAGAAAACAGCATTTTGTTTTTATATAAAAACCATCGCAAATTAAATCTCTTTGCAAAAAGTTTACATATTTAGTTATTATTATGATGCAATTTCATAAAAATTGAAGCAAACCGATTTCTATACCAAAGGAATATTTTGGAAATATTTTAGCTTTGATGCTGACAAAAGGCTATTTTAGAAATCACAACATAGATTTTAGTACACAAAACAGGGCCACTGTATCATTTATATTATAAAAAACACCAACAAGAACTTGCCCTAAACAGTTCGGTTATGATCGAACGTGTTTGCAGAACGAGTAGGCCTACGGAAATAGGTTATGTTGGTTGGACGGTAGCAAATGCGGCATTTGACGTTAGCAGGAGATACGAGCAAGCAGATTCGCGATCAATACTGACACTGGATGGAAATGCTCAGAATTTTACTATGACTTGGTCTCTCACCTTGTAAATAAACTATGATTTCTAAAAAAAAAAAAAAAAAAAAACGTTGTTTGCACATTATGTAAGTTTTTTTTTACCACGGCTAACAAATTTCTGAAAAAAATTTTACATAATACATTAAACAAACACGTTTTTATTTCACTTACAATTATTTTAATCTGGAATGTGTTATAAAACAAATTAATTTTATTTGAAATACCACTAACAAATTAAAAATAACAAATTACGCAAACATTTATTTCATATGGGTGATTGCTGTAAATAAAATTGCTATTTTTTTTCTGTGTTACATTGGTAGTGATATTATACAGATTCTTACGTGGCTCTACTTAAAGAAGAAAAGCTTGCTTCAAACAAGTAATAATTCTATTGAGAACGTGTTTATGAATTCATTGCTCAAAAAAGTAATTCTTAAAGAAGGAGAATTACAACATGAAGCATGACTTAATTTGCCAAACAAACCTTCAACCTTTAATTCTAGCCTGAAATATTTATTAAACATTTTTCCACGACAGTGTACATGTATAACGGGAAAGCACATATAATAAAGCTATTTTCCCCATATTTACATTTGGACCATTCCTTCATTTGCTCAGGAAAGAGTCAAATAGGTGGACAAGTTTTCAACTGCCTACACCAGTGAAGCTTAAACATTCTTACAATTGTGGTAATTTTTTCCATTACAAATACACACAAGCTGAAAACTTCCAATTACAGTTTAGGAAGTTAACCACGTTTTTTTTTTTTTTGCAATATACGCATTAGTTTAAAGAAAATTGCTTAGTTAAAATTAAACGTTGAGTCAATTTATGGACGTGGAACGATTGTGCAGTTCTTATAACGCCTGACTTCACAATACTTGGAATAGGCTCTAGGTTTTATTTAATAGATACAACTTATTCTTACATATATAAATATTAAATAGTTTCACTAAATAATTTCACTTACAGCACTGGAGAACGCATTATTCCTCCCCCGGGAGTGAATATTAATTTTAAGCCACGATTGATATCGGAGCTAAATTTGTTACTGTTAAATGTTCAGGTGCCTGCTGTGATCCGAATGTTCACATTTATTGTTTCTCATATTCCTCAGCCGCTTATATTTTCAGTGAATCAGTTACTTCATTTGTTCGACTCACAGACTCGCACAAACTGTACTGTAATTGAGTCCAGGAAAGTTAACTCAGTGTTCATACCGCATGCAATCACTTGCAGATCTTGCCGTGTATTCGTGGCCTTAAATTAGACGAATGTGTTCCCATCGCTGTACGGCAAACTCAAGAAAACTTTGAGAGTAGAAGTGCAAGAGATTTGGGCGACGCTTGACAGCTGGAGTCTTTAACGCCGATGGGGATGAGGCCAGGTGAAGCTACAAAACCCATGCAATCGTGTGTGGGATCTGGAGTGCCCCGAGTAAAGCCTACCAACGGCAACGTCCGCCACGTTTCCAACGTAAAAAAAATCCGGGCCTGACCCCCGTCGGAAACTGAACGTAGTTAATTGTGGCGGCAGGATTATTAACCAGACACATCAGATTGTATTAAATATTTTGAGAACACTCACCCAGCGGCACTACCGTGCAATGGAATTTTTCCCAGATAGGAAAAACACCGACATTTCTGTAACCCGGGGAGTCTTACTAGAAGCCTCAAAATTTTAGGACGTTTGTAAACATTTGTAATTTCTCTAATGATATAGATGTGAAGAAGGAGGTAAAGAGGAAAATTCAAAAGGGGCAGAAATTTTAATATTATAACCTGTCAACACACGTTGTTACCTGGAAAAGCCATCCTGCAAAGCAACTATTTAATATTAGAAATAAACAAAAAACCACTATCTCATAACTATGATAGTATTTACACCACGAACCATATGTCTGTCTCCGATAGTACCGGCGCGAGTTATTATTTCGTCAAGGTCAAAGACATTCTTTGTGATTCTTTCTGTCGTTTTGCTCGCGAGTGTCCTGCAAAAAGTCGGACAAGGAAAACTTACGTCTCGTTAGCACATGTCACGCATTCGCCTTTGGGGTTCCAGTAGTTCAAACAGAAGGGACTGTATGTTAGTTCTAGGACCTCGTCATTTCTATGAATGTTATTTCTTCTCCCTACTCCGCTTGGGGTTGTAAAAAGGCGACAAAAGTAAACGGCCGTTGATGACATATGCCGATCAACGAAAAATACACAGCCAAGTAATTTATATTGCTTCGTGTTTGTCGCAACTGTCAGGTGCTGTAGCGAGGCAATGGCGATTGAACGTAATTACATAAATGAGTGCTGTTTTCTAAACACTTTCTTTTCTTCAGAGAAATTTAGAACTACGTATGGAAAAACCACGCATGTCACAGACGTCGTACGACCGAAATTCACACTCTATAACGATCTCACAACAAAACCACAGATGTCAGAACGATCATACAATATAAACACATGCTTTATAGCTATCATATACTAGAAAAAACACATCTCCGAACTGTCGTACAGTCCCATCACATAACACAGAACTGGTGCTACTAAGCATTTTGTCTTGCGTGGTTCCTGTGGAGTGGAGAGATTTGGGCGGCTCTTAACGTCGAGATTTAGAGAGCCGACGAGGGCGAAACGAGGCGAGTGCGAAGCAGCGCCGGAATACAAGCGCGGCGGGAACGGGAGACTCTCGAGAAAACCCGCCGACCAGCGGCATCGTCCGGCACTGTTCTCACACGCGAAAATCTGGGAGCGACTCCGCCGGGAACAGAACCCTAACCGGGTTGGTGGGAGGCGAGTGGTCTGACCACTACACCACCGTGGCCCCTCGTGGTTCTGTGTTGTGCGGTTCTAGTGTGTATGTGTGAGTGTTTCCAAGTTCTGACAGCACCCCCGTCCATCGTAGGGGAAGTACTCGTAGAAAGGACGAGCTCGTAGACCTGACCCGTTTCTGAAGGGACTTGGAAAGGCCGAGCAGGTCCTTCAAACGGGGTGAGAAACACAGGTGGTGCAGCCTTCCCCACTGTTTCTCTTCCCGCACGGCAGGAGACAAGGACATCGCCTTCCCCAGGAGCTCAGGATAAATAGTCGCCATTTGGACAAGGCCGCGGCTCCGAGGCCCATGAATAATACCGCGTTACCTTCCGACCCCATTCTCCCCTCCTCACCGTCTTCCGCCCAGCTACACGAGTCGTTACACTCCCCTGGCCTAATCCCCCCGTCCATTCGTTTGGCAGGACATGTTCATAAGGCGACAAGCCTTTCATATTTCCTGCGAAGGAGAACCGTGGGAGCGGGAGGGGAGGGGGCGCTGGGACAGAGAAAAACACATTATTTCGAGCCTTCCGAGCCGGGAAATTTTAATCTCTCCTGCTTGGATGAGTTATAGCGTGCGTCGTGCCACACCCTCCCCCCTCCATTCCACCCCTTTTAAACACGCGCTGCGTCAAGCCAGCACCGGGCATGCCGCGAGATGACGTAATTTGTTTAAGACGGAAATGGAAACCCCCGAGGAGAGCGTATCGCTCCGCAGTTCCTTCAGTTTAATATCGCCCGCAGTTTCTCGAGTCTGATTCACTTCCAGTGTTGCCAACTCGGGTGTTTTTTCTCCGCTAGATTTGGTGGATTTTAGTTCCTACGTAGCGGGCAGTATTGCGACCTCAAGGAGTGTAGAATCTTAGTGGATTTTTAAAAACTGTTGTTGGAATCTGGTGGTTGGATTCCTGGAAAGAAAATTTCTCTGTCACCATCTGAATACACTGAAATGAAACATTTGGTTATACCTTCTCATTTCCGTGAAGTAGGTGACAAATATAAAATTTTAATTTTTGTCTCCGTAATGTGGAGAACTACAGTTGTATTATAATCATTTGGATACAGGTAGAAAAAATATGCGTGGTGATAAAAAGGTCACAAATAATGAAACAAAAAATCACAAATATACGTGTATTTCAGAATTGATTTTCTTTTAAAACGATTTCATGCAAGTATAATTATATTAATGTCCACGACCAAACAGCATTTGAGACACTTTACACCAAGGAAATAAATAATAACAAAAGGTTACAATTCTACTACAATAAAACAACAGCATAAATGTTACTTCTGTGAAAAAAGAAGGCGAATTGTAATATAAAAGTTTTAGGTACAGTTTAATTCCATGATGGGCTAAAGAGTAATTTTGAGTTTTAATGTCAGCAACGCAATCAGGGTGATTACAGACAATGTGACATGCAACTGTGTTCTCTAGGCGCGCATACAAAAGTACTGGTAGATGACGTTGGCATTTGGTTCTGAGAGCGTCGTCGCGTGATCTGTATTTCTCTCTTTGACTGTAGCTTGATTCGCAGAATAAATTATATTGTGACGAACATCGTTACGCGGCTGTTAAAAGAGTAAAGTTAACGTTTTGATTTTTCGTCATAGGCCTACGACTTTCCACAAAAATGAAGCTAAAACCTCCAAGATTAAAGTGAGCTATGAATGACTTGGAAATGTACAGTGAAACAAAATACTATTGGGACAGTAAATACATAGTTCGTGTTTCTAATTTAATATGTACGTAGCTATTTCGTACATAGAACTAGAATACATTTTTCAAAGTGTTTATTAGTAAATAATGTTACAATAAATACAGCCATAACCTGTTAATGTAGTAAACTACGCCCTATTAAGTAAGAATTGTTGAAAACCTACAGAATTTACGACAAAAAATTATTGGGATTGTGGTTATATGCAGTACTTTAGTAGTCATATTTGTTGTTCGCACCAAAGCATGGCAGTCTGGCTTTCTCGTGACACGAGCGTGTCACCAAGTATAGTGATCGTAAAGTGAATTCGTTAGTCAGCGATGCTTTCTAATTGGGGCAAAAACTTCTCGGTTCCACGATTGTTAAAAAACAACTCATGACTGCATTGACATAAAAACTCAGATGATAATGCATCCTCTGTGATAGGCGTAGTCTATTTTTTTTCTTTATATAACAGTCGAAGGCTTTACGAAACTTTAATGGACTTTTCCCTTCTCCTAGAACCTTAGGTGTCGTGGTTGCTTTCCTTCGAAAATAAAATGTCATAAAATATTCTGAACTCGATACAAAACATTATGGGACTCTGGCGTTTAGGCGTCGGCCTATATAGACCAAGCGTCCGTGAGTTACAATTACTGTTCAGTCATGGGTGTTAAAAATACACTGGCTTAATAAAATAATTTTCAGGTAATAATAAGAGGTCCGTAATAATTAAACCCAAGTAGTCTACTATTTCATGGAAATGTAAAAGCTATAGCCATTTTTCCGCAACTAAAGATTATGAGACAAAAAAAAATAATTTTGAGAACTATTTAAGAACAGTATTTTCAATGCTCTGAGAAACTTTTCACACACAAAATTTTTTTTTTTAAATAGCCAATAAAACATTTGAAAGTTTGCTAACTGACGCTGCTTGTCTGAGGAGAAAACTTGTAATTCCTGGTCAATCTGAATAATGAGTTTAGTCCAGTGGGGTAAAAATGATAAATTATGACAAAACAACCACAAAACATTTGTCTTTACGTTTCATTTAGCCTAAGCAACATGCACTATCCGGAAAATGCCTAGACTATGTCTACTGCTCTAGCTACCCTCAAGTTAGAAAAGAAAGCGACCATCCACTGAACCAATTTAGAGTGGCGAGGAACTGCGAAATTATAAACAAAGTTTAAATTATTGTTGAACTGTATAGGCATATTTTTTTTTTTTGGGTCGCTTACTACAGACAGTAGTGTGTTATTATTTTAAGAGCCCTAGAACTAACTTTACCACCTTCGGCACACTGTATCTGACAGAAAGGTTTGAATCTGTGAACTTACTCGTACAAAGACTTTCATTCCCAATTTAGTTGTTAAATTTGAGAGGGAAAACAAATCCATTAAGGGGAGCGCCCAAAATGTTTTAAGATTATTTTAATATTAACATTTTAATTCTAATTACTGTCTTTCTTAAGAACAGAAGATAACACTTTAAACAGTCGGGAAAATTGTGACACTTATTTCAAGGTAGCATGTTCTTATAGGCTGTTCACGGCCAAATGAGCACTTTTGAGGCCCTAGTTACTCATTACTTAATTTTTTGTTCTTTAACTACCTTTTTAAATAAATAATGCCATGTAAGTAATCAACACATTGTGTGTATTTCACCCCACTTGAAAGTTAACGCCTAAGGCAAAATATATATACACATNAAGTAGTCTACTATTTCATGGAAATGTAAAAGCTATAGCCATTTTTCCGCAACTAAAGATTATGAGACAAAAAAAATAATAATTTTGAGAACTATTTAAGAACAGTATTTTCAATGCTCTGAGAAACTTTTCACACACAAATTTTTTTTTTTTTTTTAAATAGCCAATAAAACATTTGAAAGTTTGCTAACTGACGCTGCTTGTCCGAGGAGAAAGATTGTAATTCCTGGTCAATCTGAATAATGAGTTTAGTCCAGTGGGGTAAAAATGATAAATTATGACAAAACAACCACAAAACATTTGTCTTTACGTTTCATTTAGCCTAAGCAACATGTACTATCCGGAAAATGCCTAGACTATGTCTACTGCTCTAGCTACCCTCAAGTTAGAAAAGGAAGCGACCATCCACTGAACCAATTTAGAGTGGCGAGGAACTGCGAAATTATAAACAAAGTTTAAATTATTGTTGAACTGTATAGGCATATATTTTTTTTTTTTTGGGTCGCTTACTACAGACAGTAGTGTGTTATTATTTTAAGAGCCCTAGAACTAACTTTACCACCTTCGGCACACTGTATCTGACAGAAAGGTTTGAATCTGTGAACTTACTCGTACAAAGACTTTCATTCCCAATTTAGTTGTTAAATTTGAGAGGGAAAACAAATCCATTAAGGGGAGCGCCCAAAATGTTTTAAGATTATTTTAATATTAACATTTTAATTCTAATTACTGTCTTTCTTAAGAACAGAACATAACACTTTAAACAGTCAGGAAAATTGTGACACTTATTTCAAGGTAGCATGTTCTTATAGGCTGTTCACGGTCAAATGAGCACTTTTGAGGCCCTAGTTACTCATTACTTAATTTTCTGTTCTTTAACTACCTTTTTAAATAAATAATGCCTTGTAAGTAATCAACACATTGTGTGTATTTCACCCCACTTGAAAGTTAACGCCTAAGGCAAAATATATATACACATNATGTAAGTAATCAACACATTGTGTGTATTTCACCCCACTTGAAAGTTAACGCCTAAGGCAAAATATATATACACATATTTATTGACTATTATTTCTAATGAGAGGACTTTCAAAAGTGTTCACTTTACCGTGAATAACCAATACCAAGTAATGGTTTCTGCGGTGGTGTAGTAACTAGGAAACAGGTTTTCTAGTTATATACTCAGTACCAAAATAAATATTCTCAACTCAGGCCATGTTTCAATTGGCCCAGAGAGCGCTCTCTCGTGTTCTTGCTCTCGCGACTACGTCATTATGAGGTCAGAGAGAACGCTGTCTGATCGTCTAAATTCGTCGGTGAGAGAGCAAAAGAGCGAGAATGTGCAGAGAGAGAGAGAGAGCACGAAGTTGTGTAGTATACTCGCTGGCGTTCTCTCGCACTCTCTGACCACGCGCCATTATTATTTACATTATTTACGTGTTTCAATATGGTTGTAGTAGGTTTCTGGGCCAAAATCACGTCGCATTTTTAATTGTATGTGAATAATTTCAACTGTTTTAGACAACGAAATAACTAATCTAACACGTATTTATAAAATCATAAATTAGGATTTCTGACATAACGTATTTTTTTTGTCTTTTTGTTGCAACATGACGGTAATGTACATAGTACAAAAATAACAGTATTTTACTTGCTAATAATTATTCTGGTAGTGCTATAATTACTTGTGAATTATTTTGTACACCTATAAACTATTTACACTAGCTTTCATGGCGACTTTAGTTCAACATGATTTCCCGCCTTTTGGACACAGTTGTCTGCATTACGTCGGAGAGAAATGAGAGAGNTGGCGACTTTAGTTCAACATGATTTCCCGCCTTTTGGACACAGTTGTCTGCATTACGTCGGAGAGAAATGAGAGAGTGGTCGTCTCAGAGCGAGAGCGTGAGAGAGCGCGAAGCGGTGCTCTCGCCAGGTTGTGCAAAAGAGTGCTCTTTCGAAAGAGCATTCTTTAAAATGAGACACGGTGTAAGGAATTAACTTTTAAAGTCAATTCATACCTGAAACGGGTTATACGCGTAGCTAAATATTGAGTCATGATTAGGTAGAGCACAGCAGTGCAAGATGGAGTTATTGAACATAAGGATTATACAATAACTATTTACGTGACTATTGATCGGGGGAGCTTAAATGGAATACCAAGATGCAAATTAATTATATTGAGTTTTATTACCGCACGCAAGTACTATTACAATCCAATTGGAAAGTCCCCACCTTGTTCATGATGCCAGAGGCTGATTCTAGGAGGCGGTTAACGACGGCCGGACACACCCATCTCCCCTTCTTCTTGGTCCACTGCCCCGATGACAAAAGACGCCGCTCCAAGTGTTACGCTGGTCTATATTGGGCGCGTTGTTTAATATTTTCGGCCCTCTTTAGTGAGCCCGTGAGAAGGGGGGGGGTGTTGTGGAATGATCTTTCGCAAGGTATTACGGCAATCATGCTCGTGCCCAGGTTCAAGTTTCGAAGGTGTGATCAGAGAGGCCGTCCAGCTAAGGCCTGATCACTTCATAACAACGGCATCAGACTACATCACGCTAAGAAGCAGTGGCCAGTCTTGTATACCCACTAAGAAAATTAAATCTGGAGCAAATTTTTGTAAATATTCTAAAAGGACGAAAAAATATATATATAATAATTATATTTAATCATTAGACCGAAAAATTCCTCGCTGTCATGTCACGTACAATTTTACACTTGGTGCAATCACAGATTTCCCCTATCAGATTGAACTAATCGCTTAGCCGAAATTATGCAATACGTCATAAAATTTCACATTGTCACTGAGAATCAGATCAGTCAAACGGAACACTCCAAATATTACCAATCTGATTCACTTTTAGCGTTTTCGGCCATCTGATAAAAAAAAAACCCACATAAAATTATCCGCGTTTTCTATTGGTTTACTCATTGATACTCCACAAGCTGGCCGATCATAGGCTTCAAAACAAAAAAAAATTAATTAATAAAAGAGTTCCGGAACGGGCGGAGCCGTCACGAAAAGGGGGTGGAAGGGGAGTGAAAAAAAAAATGTAATTAAACTTTCCGCAGTAATTTGCATGCTACATAACGATTGCAGTCGGCGCGCGCGCTCAGTGCATTTTAATCCCGCCGGTAAATTTCCTGCGTTATCCGCTTGAAAAACTAGGGCTGGAGCGAGACGGAGAGATGCGCGGGTATTGAAAGTGAGGAGCAGGACTGCCATGTTTGTACGAGGGGCAGGGTGGGAGGCATGTACGCGTGTGCGTGTCGGTCGCATTCATTGAATACTGCGATTTGCGCGTTGCTAGTCCGAAGCGCCCGTCGACTATAAATCGGCCCATTAACGGATTTATTGACGCGATCTCGCACTCGCGCGATGAAAATAGAGAGAGAGAAAAAAAAATAACGAAACTAATGTTTCGTCCCCCCACGCCGGGATCGAAACAGGCACGAACAGCTATGCTTTGTCCATCTATCTCTCTCTCTCTCTCTCTCTCTCTCTCTCTCTCTCTCTCTCTCTTTAAGCACTTAACAGCTGCGTGCGCTAACACAACGTAATTGCAAAATTATGAAAATTGAATTGCAACAAATTTTTTTTCCCCCTCTGATGGGGGAAATCCGTGGAAACCTTTTTGGTGTATTGCACCTCGAACTTGTTTTCACCGGATGTTTTCAAACACTGACCACGCGATCCAGTTAGTGCATAAGATGACGCGGCACGCAATTTAATGAGAAAGTATTCCCATTATGAAGACGGATATTTTAATGTTGCTGTCTGCTAAAGTTTAATGTCGGGAGTGCTGCGGCAGAGATAGCTTACTTTAGCATTTTTAATTTCGCGGGAATATATATGCGCATTACGTGCACTCTTGATAATATACTGAGACCTGATGGAATTAAATACCTATCAGTCAGAATGCTAAAAGACGAGGGGTGTGAAAGCGATCTGTCACTTGTGGCTTCAGACGAGAAACTGTGCCGAGGGTCGACGTTGTTCCCATGAAATACTGCTCCCAAACTAGTACGCTCTGAAAACAAGAGCGGTAGTGATAATGGATTAAGCTATGGTGAATAATTGGTCGGAATAAAGAGGTGGGGTGAGGGGTAACAGAATAAATACTCAATTTCAATGGTAATTTAATTATCATTAAAAAGTAAAATGTTTTTAGCCGATCTTTATTAAAGATCTTAATACAAAAATAATATTGATTTGATAATTATTGCTTGTAAGTATACTGCTTATTGAAAAAATA
The DNA here is from genome assembly GCA_002778355.1 of Clitarchus hookeri. Taxonomy (NCBI): domain Eukaryota; kingdom Metazoa; phylum Arthropoda; class Insecta; order Phasmatodea; family Phasmatidae; genus Clitarchus; species Clitarchus hookeri. The sequence continues at coordinate 46,763 of NQII01007725.1, read as the reverse complement.
ATATAAAAAAAAATTAGGAATGAAAAATTACAGATTTTCCTATGACTACAAGTATTAGTGACGACAGCTCATTTTGTGGCAAAATTGTCAGAATGAGTGGGTACCAGCAGCCCGCCTGGCAGTGAAATTAAGAAATTAATGCCACCTTTTTGTCGAAAATAGAATCTAACATTGAGGGTTCCGACAGCACCACCTACACTTAAAAAAAACAATCAAATATGGCTGCCGCCTGGTAGCCAAATCGTCAGCTCGTCTGGTAACGAAATCGAGAAAACAACGCCACCTAGGTTTTGAAAATAGAATCCAATATAGAGGGCGCCAACAGCGCAACCTATACTTTAAATATATAAACAAACATGGCTGCCATATGGTGGCTAAATCGACAACTAGCGCCACCTAGGTGATGAAAACATATGAAATCCAATATGGCAGTCGAACGAAGGTGAGAGACAAAATCCAGTAATGTATACTCAAATGACAAACGAAAAAAACCAAAATGACGGACGGTGGTCAACAAGTAGATTAGTTTTACGATGTATGTTCGTGTTGCAAACTGGTTGAATGACTATAAAAGAGTACACGAAATCTTCAGAGACAAGTTGTCCTCTAATGTGCGTACCTTCAGGGTCGCTAATTCAGGTCGGCGACATCTGTTGATATCTGAATCGTGTGCCGAAGTGACGGCACTCCCCAAGCGGCGACCGACGAAAATTAATGGCCGATATTAAATATGAAGCACGGCGTCAAGCGACGAGGGGCGGTGTCGACGGACTACGACGATGGAAGGATGACAGTGTAAGAATTGATGATGTTAGGCGGATGATGTATCACGCCATTGTAGCGGATAATGGCTGATATATGAAGGTGNCAGTGTAAGAATTGATGATGTTAGGCGGATGATGTATCACGCCATTGTAGCGGATAATGGCTGATATATGAAGGTGTACGGACCGGCAACGTGAAGTCGGCCGACTGGAGCAGGTCGTGTGCGCCTGTGCTCGAGGAACTCAACTGGCGACGTCAGAGAGACCTGAACTCGCAACTAACCGAGCTGATTTGAATGAGGCAAGTTGCAGGGATTTACCACGGGCAGTGGTAAGTTTTGTTCCCGCAGTTGAGGCATGGGTTTAGGGCGAGCCAGTGAACGCAATCGTATTAACGTACCTGTGCGTAAGGTAATGAGTTGGCATACAGTATGCTCGTGGCGCCGCGTGAAGTTATATGATCATCAGCGATGACCCTGTCGTTTTCATTTTGGAAAGTACGTATCAAAGTTCAGTGGGTCNATGATCATCAGCGATGACCCTGTCGTTTTCATTTTGGAAAGTACGTATCAAAGTTCAGTGGGTCTTCCTCATACGAACATGCAAATATTCACCGAGAATCTAATACTTTAAAGGTGCTGTCTGGCTGGGTATTTTTCGAATGAGGAGTAGAATTGGGGGAACCCCAAGGCAACATAGGTACAAGAATCGAATGTCTGGCCGCCTTTATGTGCAAGGCATAGTCTTTCATCTACTCGCATCATAGGATCATAGGACTTTCAGTATTATTTTAAGGNCCGCCTTTATGTGCAAGGCATAGTCTTTCATCTACTCGCATCATAGGATCATAGGACTTTCAGTATTATTTTAAGGTGTAATAATAAAGACAAAGGTGTTTTGCATTTCGCGATGCTATTAAGTAGCCGGTACTGAAAATTTCATACATATTATATTAAAATGATTGCAAAACACTTGTATTAGTCTTTTCTCACCTTGGAAAAATATGCATAACAGACTCAAACTGAAAACAGTGACCTGTGCTTGGAAATTAAATATTTCTAAAATTGTATTTATAAGAACACACCACTCAAAAATATTGAACAATTTTTAAATGACACACTAAGAAATTATTTTACAAATATATCACACCAGTGTAAACGTACAAAGAGAAAGAGTGGACGGTAAGATTTTTTCCATATATCCATTGTAGCGTTCCTACATTTGATGAAGAAACAGTCAAATGCATAGGGACGTTACCAATTATGTATTTTAGCGGTGCCAAACTTTCCTATATTTGCATCCTGATACATGATAGTATTTCCATACAATGTATAGGTTAAAAACATCCATTACTGTTACGGAAGTTTACTATAATATTTTTTACAGTGTATAGGACTAAGTTTCTGCACTCTGTTTGGAGGCCTAGGCTGACCACACTCTTAGGGTACAGTAGTCTGAAAATACCGTTTTTGTCAAGTAGAGGGGCTTCAGATGTTCGCAAGATGTAGGCCCCTATATTTTGTTGATGCACTTGTTGATGAGACAATTGTGGACAGTGATCTCGATTTTATTCTCGCAGTTGTCATTTAGAGTAACACCGTACCAGCCAAAATAAAATTTGTACCACCCGATTTATTAAATTTTAAATGAAAGCTGGATGATTACTTTATATTACATCATTCTTTAAAAAAAAAGATTTTAANCCCGATTTATTAAATTTTAAATGAAAGCTGGATGATTACTTTATATTACATCATTCTTTAAAAAAAAAGATTTTAAGCATGAAGTGTACATTAACGTGGGGGCTGTAAAGCATTCATTAAAAGAAGTTAATTTTAATTGTACAGAATTTACCCTTAATGGTACAAAAGTAACCCCATATGGCTGTACTGCGACTATTGTAATGATGTGCTATTGTGCTGTGAAATATGCCGGTTGGAGGCCGAACAGTCTGTCATACTTTTAGGGTGGTCCTGTCACCTCCCGAAGGAAGTGGTTGTGTATTNCCCGATTTATTAAATTTTAAATGAAAGCTGGATGATTACTTTATATTACATCATTCTTTAAAAAAAAAGATTTTAACCATGAAGTGTACATTAACGTGGGGGCTGTAAAGCATTCATTAAAAGAAGTTAATTTTAATTGTACAGAATTTACCCTTAATGGTACAAAAGTAACCCCATATGGCTGTACTGCGACTATTGTAATGATGTGCTATTGTGCTGTGAAATTCGCCGGTTGGAGGCCGAACAGTCTGTCATACTTTTAGGGTGGTCCTGTCACCTCCCGAAGGAAGTGGTTGTGTATTAACGACAGAAACGGCACCGGGAGGGAGTGAGTGAGTGAAGAGATTTGGGCGGCTCTCAGCGAGGTCTTGAGAGCCGATGGGGGTGATTGATGCGTGTATGGAGCAGCGCCGGAATACGAGGTCGAGGGAAACAGGGAATGCCCCGAGAAAACCGCCGACAAGCGGCCTCGTCCGATACGATTCCCACCTGCGAAAATCCGAGAGTGACCCGGCCGGAGATTGAACACAGTTCGCATTGGTTGAAGGTGAACAGGCTAACCGTTCAGCCACTGCGGTTCCAGGAAGGGAGGAATGGAGAAGACGTGAAGAGGTTTTTGGACCATATTGGTGGCATTCACGTAGATAAATGTTTTATGCAAGCAAAATACTCTCTCGCAAATGGCCGAACTATTTATTTAAAGAAGTATTTTATTTTCTGACAAAATGGATTTGGCGGCAAAAAAATTAACAGGTTTTGTAAACTAAAACGTGATTGCTCTTTATCAAACGTCTTCTATTAAACTGCATTTGAAATTTTTTTGAGCCAACGAAAAATGTTTTAAGAGGAAAATGTTTAAAGACTAGCATATTTGCTCAGATTAAAAATTTTTCATTATAGAAAAGTTACAGAATTCATAAAAATTCTGATTCTTCGTTTAAATAGGTTTTTTTTGTGTGACTATATACTTAAAACAGAGTATTTACTTGGTGTAAACAAAACTTTCTCTCGTCATTGGGCGCGCCCTCAGAAAGATAGAAGGAAAGAAAGAAGAGTTGGAGATCGATTGGTGCATGTACTGTAAGCTGGAAAGATTAGTTTTATAACATGTTGGTAACATTCGCCGAGAATAAGTCGCTTGTGCGTTTCTTCATCATGCGATTTTTGCAGACTGGGGAAATACCGGTTACATTGCTGTCGATTTGGCTTGATGCGTTTAGGCAGAAATTTGATCACGGGGCCAGTGTAAAATGGGAAATTTAACCTTACAGATGATTCCAAGAATCGAGTGGCCACCGTGGAAAGTTACCCGTTTTCCTAGGACCAGGGGGGGGGGCAGTGCCTAGAGCGGTCCCCCCCCCC
>NQII01007725.1:2119-39372 GCA_002778355.1 Clitarchus hookeri | reverse complement strand
GATCGCGCAAGTCGACAGCCGGACACACCCATCTTAAGTGGTCTTCTCGTTCCAATGGCCCGGCGACAAAAGACACCGCCCACGGACTGCACTGTCCTATATCGGCTGCATTGTCCCCGTTTACTGGCCGGAGGAGGGGTTTCTGTGGTTTGCGATTTCATAACTAATTTCAGCGATCACGGCCCGTGTCCTGGATAAATAAGTGAAGGTGTGATCAGGCAGGCCGCTCAGCTAAGAGCCTGACCACAACTCGTAACAACGAGTACAGAGAATGCTCACGAATATAAAAATAATTTATCGTAGTGTGTAGTATTCTTTTGTTTGTTATCCAGTTCCATTTTGATTGATTTAAAATTTCTCCCTTCTCTTATTTGCTAGCTATAGTATGTGGCTTCTGTATCCGGTAATGTTGGATATTCTTTCTTTGTACTGTTTCGGTAGGTTAAATACGTATCTTCGTCGTTATTATTTTGATTTGTTTTAGTTACACGTGACATGCATTTTTATTATCATCATCATCATTTCGAACTGCGTCCTACCATTTCACACTGGCTTAAAGAGAAGTCGCATGCGACAAAAACTATAAAAAAAGAATTTGAAGAACGGTGAAGTAATGACGCTAGCACAACAACTTTCTAATCCTATATAAAAAATATGGGGACCCCAACATTTTAGTTACTTGGGTGACTAGAAATGCTTAACCCACAAATAAAATATTTTATCCTACAGAATCGTAAAATAGAGTAATCCATAACCTTGTTGATGTATAACACAGATGCTAAATAATATATTATGTTTAAAATATCTAAAAATGACTTTTACGTACACTCTNGTACAGAGAATGCTCACGAATATAAAAATAATTTATGGTAGTGTGTAGTATTCTTTTGTTTGTTATCCAATTCCATTTTGATTGATTTAAAATTTCTCCCTTCTCTTATTTGCTAGCTATAGTATGTGGTTTCTGTATCCGGTAATGTTGGATATTCTTTCTTTGTACTGTTTCGGTAGGTTAAATACGTATCTTCGTCGTTATTATTTTGATTTGTTTTAGTTACACGTGACATGCATTTTTATTATCATCATCATCATTTCGAACTGCGTCCTACCATTTCACATATTCTCATGCCATGCTGGCTTAAAGAGAAGTCGAATGCAACAAAAACTACAAAAAAAGATTTGAAGAACGGTGAAGTAATGACGCTAGCACAAAAACTTTCTAATCCTATATAAAAAATATGGGGACCCCAACATTTTAGTTACTTGGGTGACTAGAAATGCTTAACCCACAAATAAAATATTTTATCCTACAGAATCGTAAAATAGAGTAATCCATAAACTTGTTGATGTATAACACAGATGCTAAATAATATATTATGTTTAAAATATCTAAAAATGACTTTTACGTACACTCTTAATCCAAATCAGTGCTGCAATTGAGCAAAACACACTTCATTGGAACTTAGCTAAGAAACTGCTGCCGACCGTTTACAAAAATCAAATCGGTATTTTTCTTTTGCGCATACCTCTAACATCGGCGGGTGTTAGAGCTCGGTGGGTTTTATCGGTGATATCCTGTTTCTTCCGCATTTGTATTCCGGCGCTGCTCCATTCTCACCTATTTTCGCCCTCGTCGGCTCTCAAGACCTCGTTGCTAAGAGCCGCACATATCTCTCAACTCAACTCAACCCTAACACCGACTGACCCACCGCAATCACAATTTGCCATAATCACGCGGCCAGAGAGTGAAGTGGACGTTTATTTGCACTCACGTTTTTCATTACATTCGTGGTTTCGTGTAAAAAAAAAAAAGTAATTAACTTTGTATGAACATATTATAGTTGTATTCAAACTCGACACTTCAGAGGCAGTGTACTAACAATTCAAAACATGGATTTATATAAACAGTATTCTGGTCTTCTATCCAATCCACGCTGTTCTGATAGTGACAATGGCAAAAATAAAGTTCTTCATAACATGGAAACTGGTAACAGCCATCTAGCATGTGCTTTCTACCCGTTATTAGTTATACTAAGCCGACTGGAAAATCAATAGTATGAAATGTTAATAAATCGTGAAATTCAGCCACCGTTACAATCAGTACGGTGGCATGAATATCCAGTTAGACATTTTCACTTGTTTCATTGATATGAAGCTTTTTGACGTAGATACGTCTTTAAATTTGCAACCATAGTGGGCAGTCCAGAAAATCTAACGATAACAAAATCGGGGGATATAGTTTGGCATTGCAGCCCCGAATCTATCGTATACATCTAAAATGCAATTACACCACTCGTTGCCAAAGGATCAAAGAATTTGTTACGTTGAGTGAGGACTGCGAAGCGTCGCGCGCGGCGGGGGTGGGGGCAACGGCATTTTCAGTTCGTTTCGCCGCGTCTCATAATTTCCGCGTGTTATAACTTTTGACGCGGAGTAGCTACGACGCTCGTTAAAAATTTAATCAACAGCTCTCGTGGAGATAAATCGATTGAGTGTACAAAACATTTGTGTGGCGTGGTAATGTTGAAACTGTAAGAGTTTAAAGTAAAAAAAAAAAAATTAAAACTTAGCAAAATGTCGGCCTATACTCGTCAATAAGCCAAGTCGAAATACAAAAATCGTATACGGTTGGAAAGAGCATCTCGAGAGCAATCCAGCGATACCCATGAAACCCCATGTGATCGAGTGAAGCGGTGCCGGGAACGTAAAAACGTAGACGTATTCACGCAAAACAAACGGCCGTGTCCTCGACACAGCCACACCCTCTGTTTTTTTTTCTTTCAGGTTGTGTGCGTAGTTGACGCTGATGTAATGCATTTACGTTAGCTCTCCGGCAATTTCCAAAAATTCCGGGCATGTCATACAATTAAAGTAAATTTGGCGTCTTTACGAAAAAAGTCTTTTAGTATCGAGAGTAAGGTAATTCAATTTGAGTGTCTATAAGTTNTGAAGTAAATTTGGCGTCTTTACGAAAAAAGTCTTTTAGTATCGAGAGTAAGGTAATTCAATTTTAGTGTCTATAAGTTACTCGGAGATGGTGAGCAATAGGCAGACCAAACGCCGAGGTTGACAATATAAAGACAACTCAGAGGAAGTATTCCGAACGAAAATATATAGTCGCAAGAAAACCTACTTTTTTATGTACGTAGAATTCTNTACAACTCAGAGGAAGTATTCCGAACGAAAATATATAGTCGCAAGAAAACCTACTTTTTTATGTACGTAGAATTCTTAAATACTTCTCTAGATGCTGGATGGTGTAAAAAGTGATACGGAGGGATTAGTTTGTGACGGTACTGTTCGTAAATATTTTCAAGCGCTGTCTTTCTACTATCTACGAATGTAGTGCAGAAACATTTGTTCCCCCCCTTTCCAACCGCCTAGTAAAATGCACGACTGTATTCTACCTCGCCTAGTAAAATGCAAGACTGTATTCTATGCTACAGAAATATTCGATACTACTTATGAGGGGAGTCGCGGTGGTGTGGTGGTCAGCTCGCTCGTCTCCCACCTAGGCAAACCGGGTTTGATTCCCGACGGGGTCGCTCCCGGATTTTCGCACGTGGGAATCATGCAGGACAATGCCGCTGGTCGGCGGGTTCCCTTGGGAATCTCCCGTTTCCCCCGCCCTTGCATTCCGGCGCTGTTTCATGCCTCACTTCGACCTCGTCGAATCTCATGACCACGATGTAAAGAGCCGCCCAAATCTCTTCTCTCCACTCCACTAATTATGAGGTTCGGTAGCTGCTATTTTAAAAGGATTATCAAAAATCCTTCTGTACATTTTACTACATACATTAACGTTTTTTTAACACCACGTATCTAATTAAATACTCCTTGCATGAAATGCCTAATAAAAATAAAACACGTTCATTCCAGTTTTGATTTACCTCGTCTCTGGAACTTTGACATCTGACCTGGCTCTTCTCAATTGAATCGTATGAGAAAAGAAATGTTATTAAGGGAGAGAGGGGAGTTGCTCCTAACGGAGGATATCGCTGAAAGCTCGAAATTGCGTTACCGAGAGAGTAGTGGCGGTAAATACGATGGGCGAAGGGGGGATCGAACGCGCAGGCTCACGCAGGGGTATAAAAAAGCCACGAAAGGGGACTTGTTACAGGGACAACCCCCTACCCCCTTTCCAAGGCCGAAACAACTACCACAACTTGGAGCGGAGCGTAATTCGAACGCATCGAAGCGTGAGTCGTCTCGTCGCTACTATACAAGAGGAGGGGGGGGGGCCTCTGGCCGGGCGATCAGTCGGACATGCTGCTGGCCTGTGACTCCCTCCAGGAAGTAATACGGGCCGACAAAAGAGGGGTGCGTCCTTACCCCCTCCCCCCTTTACCCATCAGAAGCCTTTTGCCTTTGTAAAGCGCGCGCGCACACATGCGCGAACTCATTACGGGCACACCGCAAGGGTTCGGCCGGCTTCCTTTATCGCTTCCGGCGTTCGGAGACACGTAGTCCCCGGGCGTCGGCGTGTACTGCCACGGACAACGGGAGGAAGGCGACATGAAGGAGATCCGACACGTTTATTATTCTGCAAAATTTGTTTCTGGCATAGCTGAATCGCATTTCGAAAAAAAAAAAAAACATATATATCCAAGTTTGTACATGCAACTATTTCCAACATAACGCTTAAATTAGGTTACTTATATATTCACGGTAACTTCTAACTTTTCTGAAGCTCTGCTTAAATTATAGTTCTAAGATATCCCCCCACCTCATGTCGAGAAACTTACACCCAAGGGACATCACACCGTATTAGTGCGCACTCAGTGTAATAACATTTCGTATAAGAACTATTTCTTACAAGGCATTACCGATATACCTATTTTCTCACTGTTTTTATTCGTATGTAATTTATAGATGAAATATAAAGTGAAATTTAATTTAACTGAAAATAAGGTAATTTTTATGTCAACAGAAGTAATAAACGCTCGTGGTATGTGGCGTTTTTATAAAAGAAACACACACTTCATACCTGGGGGTGAATTTTCAAAAAGTTTGATTCAAAAACTGTTAAAAAACAGCAAATATACTATAAAATTTTTTTGCAGTAAATAAGGGGGGAAAAAAATGCGCCTTCAAAATGTGACCGACACATGTGGTACCAGGACGGAAAAGGCGATGTAATATTCCCAAGGTGATTCATTCCGACACCGTAACTTCGTGACTGTTAACACGATTGAAAAATAAATGTGGTCTCGTTCGATGAAGTATAGGACTACGGCGTGGGCGTCGCCTTGAGTTGGTGCCGCGCATGGGCTAGTTTAGGGTGGGGACCCGCGGCGACTGTCAGCAGTTTTGAGCGTAGGAAGATAATTTACGGGTGGTATATGTCGCGACTACGATGGGTTGACGTAATGATTTCGTTCCCAAAATAAATATATCCTCTAGATCTGTCGATTTAAGCCATTAAAGCCAAATAACAGATTAGCTACTTTCACTTCATTTTAACACCCCAAAGAAAATACTACCCTCTAACTCAAACGCATTCGTGTGAAATCCACAGCCGTGTCTTCGACACAGTCACGCCTCGGTTTCTACGCGGGTGGTGTTAAAATTGGTGGCAAGTCGATAGGTTTCTTTTCTGTTTCACGCACTATGGAGTGAATATTTGCGTACTAAGAACGCATATATTTTCCTCGTAATAATTTCCCGTTGAATACATTGTCGTTAAGGCGGCCCCCCTGCCTGGTTTTTGAACGGCGTTGTAGTATATTTAGACTTTTTTTTTTTGCGGTGAAACTATTAAATGTGTGCCCAATGTGTTTACCCACGAAAAGAAAACGCACTCCAACCGGAGACGGAATGGCTTCTTTAAAGATATCACGCATGTTATAAATATTATTTAGGAGTCTTCCAAAATATTTAAAAAACACTTTTTTCATACATCTATACACTCGAACACGAGCAAAACTACGACGGAAGCCTGTTCTGGACTTCACTACAAACTGTTACATAGTCTATTCGCGGTTTATTTACACTTTTTGAATCAAACCTTTAATATATATATATATACATATACAGTTTTTGGTTGTTTCCTAAATGTGCCACGTATAACAAGAGTGTTTTACACGTGTTAACGTAAAACTAACTTTTTTTAGTTAAAATAAACTTTTAGTTATATTTTATCTATAAATTATTAAGTTTTACTTTTATAATGAATTTGAATCAAAGCAGTTGGAAAATAGGTGTGTTGGTAACGCCTAGTAAGAAATAATTCTTATACAAAATAATATTACATTGAGTGAGCACAAATGCGGTGCGTTGTCCCTTTGGTGTAATTTTCAATACTCGATTAAGATTTATTTGTATGAGGCAGAGGAGTATATTGGAAATAAAATATTACCAGGGCTTCAGAAATGTTGGAAGTAACCGTGAATTGACTATACCAATGAAATGATAAGGTAACAGCTTTAAGTTCCAAAGACACATGCAGCACGACGAAAACACTGCACGCCAGTTCAGAGTCTTGCACGTAGCGGCGATGGCGCTCTTGTTGCACTTGGCAGTGTCGCCCTTATCGCTCTCGCGCTACTGAGCATCAAACGCGCTGCAGGTCGGTGGAGGGAGGAAATACCACGTGTTTCTAAAACACGGGGACAAACATCGGCAGGCAATTCCTTACCAAAATACAAGACGAAAATGTATGTAAAACTTATCCCTTACAGTTATTATTAAGGGTGCTATGCACACTCCAAATTTGAGTTTTAAAACGCGTTTAGTTGAAAATATCAGAAACCACTTGTGATTAAGCAAAAAATCGGCCAATGTTGTTTTGTATAAAGGAGATCTTACACCTCTAANCCCCCCCCCACCTAGGGTCCTTTGTAAATGGCGAACGGCACCCTGTGTTTTCATCAAATTTTGTAATACTACGTTCTACGCCATTTTGAAAGACAACATGTGAATCAGCGCGTCTAAATTAACAAAAAAGGCCGTCTTGTCGGAACACTCTCAGGAGAACTGTTTGTAAGATAATTCATGTTGAACATTCAAAACAGAACGTGTGTATTGTGTGTTGCATATGCCAGGTAGGCAGACCACAAAACACACTAAGGCAATTTAAATGAGAATTTTTCAGGGGCCCACAGCTCCCTTGATAATCACTTCACGAGAAAACCGGAACTCACATTTTAATCTTATATTTCCGCCAGCGATACACTGGCCCAAGTTTGTCCCGATGTTTTAGAAACACGTCGTGTAACAGCGCGACAGCAGAAACAAACCAACTTACCGCGAACCAGCTATATTTCCAAGTACAGTTTAACCGCGGTAACTCGATCAAAGTTCCAAAGCTACTCTTAACTTCCTGTGCACTCGACTCACGGTTTTATTTCAGTAGAACAGCAACTTTAAGCAGCAGGATAGATAAANGCTCTTAACTTCCTGTGCACTCGACTCACGGTTTTATTTCAGTAGAACAGCAACTTTAAGCAGCAGGATAGATAAAAAAACCTTTTTCTCATATTCCACAGGCGTACTACTGCATTTGTAATGACGGCCTCCGTTCTGTCACTAAAGATAGGCAACGCTACTCCCCTCCCCCCCAGACTAGGGGTTGGACACCCACACACTTCCACGTCCAGTTGTCATCTGCTCAATGCAGAGCACGTTCTCGCAGTACGCCACGTCTGCCCCGACGCTTCATGTATGCGAACGACAAAAAAAAAATTATTCCAGTGGGGGAAAGAAATACGTTCCGCCTGGTTATATTTTTTTTTTTATCGTCGGTTCGGTAACGGGGCGAACGCCTTCTGCCGCCGGAGCGACCGCCGCCGCTTCGGCGCCGTGAAAGCTAATTCGATTTCGGACTCGCGCGCAGCGTGCGTGTTCGGAGCGCAGGCAACAGTCGCTCCTGCGTCCCGCGCTGCAACCCTGGCCGTTCGGTAAAATGGGACGTCGCCGGCGGCCTCTGTCGGGGTTCGCTTACACGCGGGAATAANTACGGGCTGTTCTCGAAAATTTTTTCGCGTCGCTGTTTCCAAGCGTTATCTCCTCGCGGAGTTTCAAATGATCTCGAGGTAGAAGTTAACAACTATCAGTTACGTACGTTCTGAGCTCCCTACGTGATATCTCGAATGGATCTTTTAAGAGTTGTCAATGTAGGACGTTTCTAAATTAGACTGACAGAATTCGGCTGCAGGTTGATCGCGAAAAAAAAAAATGGAGGTAATAAGATATGTAAAACCTATAGTCTAAAGTGAACCCTAAGGTGGCTCATATTTTTAAAGTCGGACCTGAAGCACTAATTTATTACAACTTCTGGAGATGGAATAGTAAGTGTCTGTATAATAATGTAAAATTAATTGTGACATGTGGGTTAGTAATCCATATTTTTAATTTCAAATATGCTACAGCGTAATGGAGATTATGTCGAAACAAGGCCAGTAATAGTGATTATTTCCATGACATAATTTGATGACAGCGACAGACAGTTGTTGGTGTGTTTACATGTCTTTGTTCCGTTACACATTATTTGGATTCTCAGTGTGACAGCTCTAAAAATTATCTCCTATATTTGGAATAAACTAGTGTTTCAGGTCCAACCTAAAATATGTGCACCGCCCTTAGGGTTCACTTTAGAACCATAGGTCGTATTATGTGTTTTCGCCTTCTTTTTTCGTGAATAACCGGCAACCGCAGTTTGTAGGTCTAATTTAGTAACATCCTGGATTAGAGGTGAATTCTGCATTATGTTCAAACCACATGTTTGACAGTACGCATTAAGATTTACTGCTACATATAAATGTGGATATTATCAAAATACTTTTCAAAATCTTATGTATTTATACAAAGTATCTGAAGTAATACGACAAGACTGATCTAATTTCGTCCAGTGTAAAATCAAGCTCCAAGGGTGGAACCCAAGACTCGTTAGTCCCCCGTTTCGATCCGCCACTGTACTGGATAGTGCTGTGTATCTGGAAGCAGTGTCTCCCATGTCAGAGATGCGCGTAAGACCCGACTGCAGAGTACTGAGACACACCCAGTCTAAGCAGTGTTACACCAATTAAAAATAATTAAGAGGTAGAGGTCTTAAAACGTTATTACTAGTAGTGAGTTACTCATTCAAAACCTTCCTGAAAAGAGTTTTAATATAATATATGTATATTGTTTCACTGGCATTACCATAATATTATTTCGCAGATTAATAAGCAACATGCAACTCATACATATTCTGCCAAAATATAATTTCAGCGACCAGTTATGCGCACCTCTGAGAAACACCTTATCGTAAGCCTTCACCTTTATCCTACATTATATACATAACATTAAAATAAAAAAGGTAATAAATACAATTATTGTCCTAGTCACAGTTTAGTGATAATGCGGCACTTAAAAACCACATGTTTTATAATTGGAATCATATATGATTTCTAACTAAAGTCCCGTTTAGACACAAAATAGTACCTTTCCCTATTCACCCTCTTTGAACTCAACCATTTTCCGCAAGGGTAACTTCATCATACTAGATAATAGAAAACACATCAAATGCTCCAGCTAACAAAACACTCGACCAGATACAAAACCCCAAGACTGGTGGAGTCGGCATTGTCGCTGGGACCCTCGCACTCAGGCCATGTTCCATTTGACTGTTTCTGTTTCTTAAACGGTCACGTGACCCGATACTGTGTATTGAAATGACGTGTTTGGTAGTTTGATATTTATTTTTTCGTATGCAACGAAAGTTTCTGTAAACTGATTTACCAAATCTCAAACCGTCATCATGTTTATTTAGGCCTTATGCGGAAAATAAAGCTTCAGTGATGACTTCATACTATACAATACTTAAAATGTCTGATTAACATAACAGACTAAACGTATTGTTGCGCACTCGCTGCTTCACGTCGCTTGCAAGAGCGTAAATGAGCGAAGGTCACGCATGCAACCCACGAGCGGGCGGAGAAGACAAAGGTCAGCTTACACAGGTTTGCCGCCGCACGTGGTGCCGCGATAAATTTTTTGCGGGTCGCGTGCTCTTAACCTTCAGCTGATTGAATTTCCGCATTTACCTGAAGAATGTTCTGCTTTTAATCGTCCTTGCCTATCTCAGCGTGACTCGGGGTGCGAGGAATATTCCAGATCATGGCTGCTGGTACTATAAAGCGTTTCGGGCCTTCGAGTCGAGAGGTGATGAGTGTCTGGAGTTTGGGCGATTGCACTACCTTGAGCGATAGACGACGAGCGAGAAGAGCAACGATGGGGCGTGAGAAGTGACCAGCGGGAGTAAAATCTGCGACTGTGAGCACCGGTTAAGTGAAGGGTGCGATTGGCAGGCAGGACTATTGGGCTGGATGCGTGAGTGAAATTTATTTCAAATGATGACAACAGACAGACTGAACATGTGTTAATGATGAGAGTGAATTAATCGACTATAAAAAAACAGAGACGATTATAAGGACTTTAATAAGAGTTGAGATAAAAGTTAAATACTGCGCTGATCGAGAAATAAAAAAGGTAATAGTGGAGATAGATGGATTAATGCTGTAAATAATAGCTGTGTGAATAAATTAAAATCGAATTTAGTTAGTTTATTTTAATTAAGACCTCCATCCTTCACGAACTCAGATACGCCCCTCAAGCATCTTGTAACAGTATTTATGAAAACATCAATGGATCTTGTCACTGGAGAAAAACCTCCAGCGGTGCCTGCCGATCGTCCCCTTGATCCTTTTCCAATTTCCACGGCACTTAACGTGTTTTACGCTGGAGTGTAGTTTGCCATGGCCGACTAATTTCTTCGCAATGAAATTCAGGTTTTGGACCACAAGGGTCTGAGCACTCGGTATTTCAACACCTCGCCTGGTTTTCGGGCCTCGGTGAAATCTCGCGGTCTAAGCTACCGAGCCATTCACGGTGACTTCCAACTTTCCTGAAGCCTTGCTAAAGTTATACTTCCAGGATATTATTCCTCCGCCTCATACAAACAAAGCTNGACTTCCAACTTTCCTGAAGCCTTGCTAAAGTTATACTTCCAGGATATTATTCCTCCGCCTCATACAAACAAAGCTCAGAAAATTACACCAGACGGCCAACGCACCGCATTCGTGCGCACTCAGTGTAAGTATATTTTGCAGGAGAACTATTTCTCACTAGGCATTGTCAGCACACGTATTTTCTCTCTGCGGTAATCCATATAAATGTTAAATGAAATATTATGACTTATTGACAAAATATAATTAAAAGTTATATTTAACCAAAAATACGTTACTTTCATGTTAATACAAGTATAAAACGCTTATGATACACGACATATTTAGGAGAGAAAACACGTCAAACATGAGCTGCTTTTTTTTTTTCAAAGGTTTGATTTACATAGTGCAAAGAAACCGCGATTGGACTATACCTGTTTTCCCTGTAGTGAGGATCCCAGATTGCAGGAGGTGGCGCCCCACGTATACAGTAGTCTATTCTCAGTATGTTCACACTTTTTGAATCAAAGTTTTTAAAATATCGCCTTATGTACAACGCGTTTGGTTGTTTCCGAAACATGTCACGTATTTCAAGTATTTTATACATGTGTTAACATTAAAGTATCTTATTTGTAATTAAACTGAACTCATACGTATATTATATCTGCAAATTATAATATAACATTTTTAAATAACATGATTAAAAATAGGGAGAAAATGGGTGTGTTGGTAAAACCTAGTAAGAAATTGTTCTTATGCAAAATAATATTACATTAATTGCGCATTAATCCGGTGCGTTGTACCTTTAGTGTAATTTTATATACGTATTAAAGCTCTGTTTGCATGAGGCGGAGAGTAATCTTTGATGTAGAACTTCATGAGGGCTTCAGAAAAGTTGTAAGTAACCGTGAAAATCCTATAGTTTTCATTTATTTGTTCAGGGGGATTCAAAAGCATGGCATTACCTTCTATATTACTGAAATATTACAACCTTTATTGTTGTGATATGAAATAAGTCTGGAAAACGCATGGTGATTTAGGGAAATTACTTTTCAAAAATAAATTTAACTATCTACACAAATTTTTAAATCGTATATTTTTTTTTCGCGTAAGCCTCAAAATTAAACAGAACTTTAAAGTTAGGATACAGCTCAATATAGTTGATCGTGTTTTTGTAATGGCATGAGAAATATGTTTTGGAAATTTGTTATGCTGTTTACCCGAATTTCAATTTTAATGGTTTGGATTAAATTTTATATTCAAATCGGATAGAAGGGAATTCCTTTCCTGCAGCTGAACCAAGTGATGAATTTCAATAAATTTCAACATGCCACTACTGTAACTTAATACTTCAGCCGAAACCAAACTTCGTTTTAAAATAAGTTATTTTTTTAAGTACTCGATTTACCACAAACGATAATTTTTTACTGAAAGGAAACGTTACAAAAATGAAATAAAGATATTTTAATTTTACTGAACAAAGCTTAAGTATGTTTATGTAAAAAGTAAGGACGGTTTTTATTGAGGAGTCGAACCGACAACCACCTAAGTGAGAATGGAAGAATAATTTTGGAACACCTCCCCCCACTCTCCCAAATTAAATCCTGCTTGGATCAAATCCACGACCTTCCGAAAGGGAGAAAATCGTGATACCGCAAGGCTTAACACGGCGGGAGGAATATAAGATACAATATAGTGTATTAATCGTTATTTTCAACTTTTTAAAGCGATGCTGAAGTACTTATGTGAAGCCACCCATTAAGTATCATTCCGCAACATGTATACGAAACACGTACAAGTCTTAAAAATCACCACTTAGGGNTGATAATTTTTTCCGTAAACAGCTGTGAAGTATGTTTCTGCCACTTTTACCCGAAAACGTAAATACTGCTTGTCGTTAAGAATCTTATAGTTTACAAACGACCTCGCCAAAACTTATATAAATTGCCTAATATTTTTAATGAGATCCAGTTCTTACTAACTATCACCAACAGACCTTCGTTCTGTTTTAATGTATTGTTTACTGTAATCGAAATAAATATTATTTCCAAAAAACATGTCATCTTAATGTTAACATAATTATCAATGACGTAAGACATATGATTTATTCAGGAAAGAAGTAAAAAATCATGGAGTAACGTTTTTTACGGTTTTGCTAAAAAAATAAATTCTTTGAATGCACTCTTAAACTATTTGGAAAGATATGTACTTCCAAATTGGTGGTTTGCAAAATGTGGCTTTTGCCGCTTCACGTATTTTCACCAGAATGTACTAAAGTTATATTGAGTGATATGTCAGTAAAACTCAAAATTATGGGTGTCTTAAACCATACCAATATCAGCCACATTCTGCTATAAAAGTGGGCTACTAAACAAAAGAGTGTTGATAGAATTACTTTATTTATTAATTTTTCCGTGGTGATTTCAATTTACTATAAGTAAAAATATCTGAACGATAATTATGCATTTCAAATTTGAACTTAATATGTATTAAATAACGTTCCAGGTCGTGTGCAACTATTTACTTACATGTAACACATTTGGAACTTCTTATTAGTGAAATTCCCAGCATGACTCAAGATCTTTTTAGCACCGGGTATGGACCAAATGGTTGGAAATCGAACATAAATAGAATGCCTGCACATCTTTGGCATTTACGGTCTAATAGCGCGACGTGAAACACCAGCATTAACTTCCGTCTCATCAGCGAGCACGTTTTGTGGCAGCTGCCTTTCAGGGAACTTGGCCGCTTTCCACTCGACTGACGCCGTAAACATAACCAGCTCGAAGCTCCGGGACATGCGACTGTCGTGGTCGAAAAGACACGCGGCTGACGGACTCGCTCGCGTCTCCGCTCTGACGTCATTTCCCGCGCGCAGCTCGCATAAAGTGAAGGCGTGAAATGCAAAGTGCATTTGCGTGTCGCTCCATTGCCCTGCTTTCTATTCTTGAGTTTGCCGCAGGACTGCGTGATCGCACAGCTGCCTCGCCCACGCAAAAGTTTCGGCATGTGAAGGAGAACACCTCCCTTACTCGTATGCCAGAAATATTTTGCCACGCCTACCACTTCCCAATGTAGCTTACATTATGAATTCAAACGCTTTATTCTCACCAGGCCTAGTCTGAGAACCTACGTCTCTTAACACCCGGTTATTTCGTGTACTTCCGATTCAGATAAAATTGATTTACAGTGACTGTATTCAAATAAGTAAGTTTAAATATGCGTTTGTGTAAGGCTACCGCCGCACACGAATAAACGTAAAGC
Organism: Clitarchus hookeri; assembly: GCA_002778355.1. Classification (NCBI taxonomy): domain Eukaryota; kingdom Metazoa; phylum Arthropoda; class Insecta; order Phasmatodea; family Phasmatidae; genus Clitarchus; species Clitarchus hookeri. The sequence continues at coordinate 25,183 of NQII01007725.1, read as the reverse complement.
AGAAATTATCAATTTTGCAACTCTAGCAGATGAGTTTAAGATAAGTAAAACTGCAAACCAACCAATAAGAGTATTTAAAAGAGATCAAANTTTGCAACTCTAGCAGATGAGTTTAAGATAAGTAAAACTGCAAACCAACCAATAAGAGTATTTAAAAGAGATCAAACTAACCAAAGTCACATAAGACGTAATATGGGTGATAAGTATGTCTTAGCATTGATGGTGTCAATTCAAGATAAAAGNCTAACCAAAGTCACATAAGACGTAATATGGGTGATAAGTATGTCTTAGCATTGATGGTGTCAATTCAAGATAAAAGAGACTAATAAATATGTTGAAATATTGACCTAGATTTTGGAAGTTCTCATAAAATGCACGTAGGAGTATAGCGCGTAAATCTTTTTTTGAGTGCGTGTAAACACCCAAGTACTTGCATTTGTATGTTCGTTGTAGTTTGTTGGAAATATTTANAAATCTTTTTTTGAGTGCGTGTAAACACCCAAGTACTTGCATTTGTATGTTCGTTGTAGTTTGTTGGAAATATTTAAATTTATACCACAAGCAGTTCAGAACTTTAGAAATTATAAGTTCAATTTTTTTTTCTGTAGGAAGGTTTTTTAATATTGTTCACGAGAAAAACTAGTGAAATTGTATGCATTTATTTATTGTTCTGTGTTTGCCCAAAATTATAGGACAATCACATTTTAAATATTCCTTCATCCTGTGGACATTATCAGGAAAAACATGTATCTATGTGCTACGTGAAAACATTTGTCATTTAGTGCAGACAATTGAATCAAATGATTTATATTCGAAGTACATTTTTTCCTAGCATTGAAAAATATATTTGTGTTAATTAAATTCGTTTCCCCGGGTAAAGCGAATATTTATAAAATATACATTGTGTTTCAAAAGATTACCGACAAACGCCAGGATCGTGAAGAGACAGAATAGAGCAGTTTTCAACTGGGAATCTATGGTCTCCTAAGTGATTCTTGGTCAGTAAATGACGTTGATTGGAAGGACCATAAGTACACTGTGACGATGTTGAATGTTACATAGAGGCATTGGTTTGCTTACAGTAGTAGAGTTTACTGTGACCTTGTGCAGTTTCACGCAGTACACGNAAATCTTTTTTTGAGTGCGTGTAAACACCCAAGTACTTGCATTTGTATGTTCGTTGTAGTTTGTTGGAAATATTTACATTTATACCACAAGCAGTTCAGAACTTTAGAAAATATAAGTTCAATTTTCTTTTCTGTAGGAAGGTTTTTTAATATTGTTCACGAGAAAAACTAGTGAAATTGTATGCATTTATTTATTGTTCTGTGTTTGCCCAAAATTATAGGACAATCACATTTTAAATATTCCTTCATCCTGTGGACATTATCAGGAAAAACATGTATATATGTGCTACGTGAAAACATTTGTCATTTAGTGCAGACAATTGAATCAGACGATTTATATTCGAAGTACATTTTTTCCTAGCATTGAAAAATATATTTGTGTTAATTAAATTCGTTTCCCCGCGTAAAGCGAATATTTATAAAATATACGTCGTGTTTCAAAAGATTACCGACAAACGACAGAATAGAGCAGTTTTCAACTGGGAATCTATGGTCTCCTAAGTGATTCTTAGTCAGTAAATGACGTTGATTGGAAGGACCATAAGTACACTGTGACGACGTTGGATGTTACATAGAGGCATTGGTTTGCTTACAGGAGTAGAGTTTACTGTGACCTTGTGCAGTTTCACGCAGTACACGNAATGTTACATAGAGGCATTGGTTTGCTTACAGGAGTAGAGTTTACTGTGACCTTGTGCAGTTTCACGCAGTACACGGGTAATTCGCTGCTTCATTTGCGTACGTGAGCTTGGTAGTTGTGAACGCAGAGGCCCATCGGTTGTTTACGTTCCGTAGTAGGGTAAATGCACCAGTAGTCGACATCCTAAGCTCGAAATCTCAGTTTTGCACTCATATTTCCGTTTGTTGTTAAACTCTCAACGTGCAGTTTCGTTTTCCTGGTTCATCTGCTTCTTATGTTACTCTAGTAATTGTCTCAAACGTATAAATTTTTTAACACTATTAGAAAACCTACATATTCCTNAATTTTTTAACACTATTAGAAAACCTACATATTCCTAAACCCATGTTTTGCATTAGTAGTTGACACTGTCGAAAATCGAATGTGCCAGTAGTCGACATGGGTGTTTGGAACGCATAAAGAGTTCAGAAAAACGTTAGAAACACTTAAATAACTCGTTTTATTTTAACATGATTCATTTTATCTACAATATTAGAGTTCATTCTTGTTAAGGGAACTGTCGTGTTAAAAATAACGTGCATATTGTTGGCCCACAAAATAGTTTTAGGGTTGGTAAACAAAATCTGTACCACAAGGTAGGTAACTGAGTTTATTAAGTACATTAATTATAAGTAATTCACAACTATTCATAATACACAGGTTCTTTATTTAGAGAGTTGTCCCTAATACATGTAAATAAGAGACTAGTTCTTCAATAAAACACGAAAAAAACTATTAGAAACTCCAGTACAAAAACAAACAATCTCAGGAAAGTATATAAAAAATCTATGCTGACTGGATGTGGAAACTGGTATCTAGTATTTAAAGAATCTCCTCCAAATATGAGTTGTCTAGAGATTCCCTCTATTACTTGAATTGTATTTATAATTCGTATTGTCGACTATTGAATTAAAGATTCTAACCTGAAATAACTATATCTGAGCAGTTCAACAATTTTGATTTTAGCCACTCAATAGGTAGTTTATAAGCCCTGACAGAAAACATTAGGGGGATTCAGTAGTCGACATGGGTGTCGACCACTGCAAAATGTTAAGAAATGAGCTCTAGTAGTCGACACCCTCTCATACCTTGAATAACTAATGAATTCGAACAACCTAAGGAGCAATTTAGAAGCAAAACAACCTAATATGAAGATAAAATGAAAGCATTCACAATGGGCCATGTTTTTCGGACAAATTAACACGAAGTTAATCTTACCTTCCTTGTCAGCCGACCGTTGTGAACACACCACTTTGACGACTGATCAACAGTGAAGATTCAACGGTCACTCTTACCACATTTTACCTGCAAATATCCGCATGGCAACCATTGTTTCTCATACAGGAGGCATTAAGTTTTCCGCCAGAAATAAGAGTTTCGCTAAACAATGTTCTTAAGCTTTATTATTTGGTGTTAAAACCCACAGTGTCGACTACGGGTACACTGTCGAATACTGGTGCATTTACCCTAAGCTGGTGTTAAATGGGGTAGGGTGTGTTCATTCCACGGCACTGCGTACACCATGCACATTTCGATACCGAAGTGCGGGACCTCCTGCATCGCACATAACCTGAACGTTGGATCGGGAAAGGAGGTCCACTTGCATGGCTAGCCTGTTCACCGTGCTTGACGCCCGTCGACTACTTCTTTCGGGAAATCATCAAATATTTAGTCCACGAGACACCAGTGGAAGATGTAGAAGCACCAGTTGCCCGAATACTTGAATCATTTGACGTGATTTCTCAAATTCCCAGGGTATTAGAGAAANAGATGTAGAAGCACCAGTTGCCCGAATACTTGAATCATTTGACGTGATTTCTCAAATTCCCAGGGTATTAGAGAAAGTGCACCACAGGTTTGCTTGACGCTGCAAATAGCTGCATTGAATGTGGTAGTTTTCAATCTGAACAAATTTTGTAAACCCAAGTACATAAATGTACCCTGTGCTTATTAAATCGTGTGTAACTTAGCATAATTTCATTGGTATATACTGTATATAGTCAAACACGTGGACCAGGTCCTTGCAACCAACGCCTTGTACTGATGCTGCATCACTCTGGAGACGATGGGTTCCTAGTCGAAAGATGCTCTACTCTGTCCCTTCTTTATTTTGAAGTTTGTCGGTAGCCTTATGAAACAGGTTGTACCATATGTAATGTGGGCCATTTTTTTTTAATGCGAGACAAGACAACGTCACAATAGGAAAACACGTAGATGGAAAAGGATTGATTTCAGTACTGACTGGAGTATTGAAAGTTGACATTGTTGATGCACAACACCTGAGGAGTCAGAGACGTGCTCCTCGAGCAAACGAAGCATAGTCTACGCATGCAGTAAGCAAATCTTTGCTTATAGGAGTCCAATACCCCAGCGTAACAACGCCAGTCACATGTTGATCTTATTGTGCGTCTGCTAATAAGGAAACAAATGCATTTTTCTATGCTTAAAATAAACTGATTCTCTAACGGCTCCTGTTTGCAGTGGTTTTCGTTCACATGCCTTGTGTTTCTTTCGCTGAACCGTGTGTTTATCACATCGTAAAACTACTGTTTATCTCATTTGTATTTAGTTAATAGAAATTACTTTTAGCTGTAGCTAGATTTAAGTTTTAAAATGGCACAACTTTTTAAGGACTAGCATATAAAATAATATGCATATTTTCTACAATTGTGAAAAAAAAACTTTTACAACCCAAAAAATGAAAATAAAAATAAAATAATTTGTGTAACACTTTATTAAGAACACAACATTGATAGTCTCAAGACATCAAAACCCAATTATACGTAGGATGTCAATCATTCGTAAACTCCTCCTTAATATGGAGTTCCATTTCAAACCGCCTGCAACTTAACATCAGTTAAATCCGTCGCTAGACTTAAAGTAATAAGATCTTCTGCGAAAAGTACCCATTAGAAAGGCTTTAAAGACGTAAAATAAAGGGCATGTAATGCAGTAAACTTCATCAAAAGAGGTTTTTGTCCTGAAGAAGCAGAGTCTTCAAAACATTAGAGTACACAGATGAACCAAGATACCGGCTGCGTTGAAAAAAAAAAAAAAAAAAAACGTCCGTCTTTCTTAGCTTATACGTGTTGCGAACCCTCAGTTTCATACCTTAATTTGACAGATAAGGTAATTTTCAGTTTCTATGTTTCAACAATCATTTCTGCCGTCATATAGCAAAGCATTCGATTTCGATTTTCTTTTTAAAGATCTAAACGTTGATTTAATTTTTGTTTAAAATATACAGTCACACAAACGTGAACGAGTATACAATACGTGGAACGAAAATGAAATGAATCTGTTTACACTTATGTAGAAAATCTAAATCGGATACTTTCCTGTATTATGACGGAAAAAATGATTGGTGAAACACAGAAAGTGAAAATTACCTGAACATCTTTCAAATTAAGATATGAAACTGGGTGTTCGCAACGCGCACATACTTAGAAATATGCTTTTTTTTTTTTCAGTCGAAGCAGCCGGTATCTTGGTTCTTCTGTGTACTGTGGTGTTTTGAAGTCTATTATTCTTTTTCTTCCTCAGGGGAATAAACTCTTATGAATAAGATTACTACATTATATGCTCTTTATGTGACGACTTTAAAGCCTCTCTAAGGAGTACTTCTCGCAGCTTTAGAGCATGTCCACATTTTGACCTTTGTAATTGTAGTAATTTTTACCCGAATAGCTTAAATAAAATTTTCTTAAATATATTAATTACCGGATTAATTTGCATTTCAGGTATTTTGATTTCCAACCCATACCTATAGAAGTCTGCTTATTGTATAGTGCGTAACTTACGTTGCAGTTTGTATCAACTGTGCTACGACAAATACGTCAAATCAGTTTTTATAATGACATATAAATGAACAACGAAATAAATGAGTTCCTTTTCCTGTAAAACGGTGTTCATAAAAAATTCAGAGTTATAGGCACTACAGAAATGCAAACAAGGTTATTAATACTGATATTTTAAAATGAATTAGGCTACCGACGGGTACGTATGCATTATTTGTTCTAAAGTCATTTGCCCTAAACAGTAGGGAAAATACTTTTAGGGCAAACAAAGTTTTGGGCGGATGCCTCTATGCTCTGGTTTACCGGATTACTACAAGACAAAATTTTGGGGCAAAAGCCTGCAGGTCAAACAACAGGTCGAAAATATACTTTTAAGGATAAAATACCGGAGCTGGGACTGAAAAGATGAAATAAACTTTTCGGGAAAATAGCTTTAGTGCAAACGCTTGCAGAAATCAAAAGATATTAGGGAAAACGCCTTAGGGCCAACTACGCTGTCCCTTTTCGTTATATTAGTTTTTATCATGCCTTTAATTTTACACTTCCTTAACGCTATACGTAAAATGTTATATTGCTCGAAATTTAAATATTATGTAGTTTTGCCAATTTTCGTGATAATTTGTTTAAGGGATATTTTCACAAAACTTCGAAATAAAAATTTATGACCGGATATTTAAAATCAAAGCTATAAAGGACTACTTAACGGATTTTTCAACGTTTGTACGGTTTCAGTTATAACTGTATTATCCCACGTGGGACTAGATTGATTAAATAATGAGTCAATATTTGATTACGGTTACTAATGTAAAACGAATCATCTAAGAAAAATAAGTTTGATATCGAAATAACTGTCAACATTTTTTGCTATGCCTTGAATAGCTTGGTTTTTAAATACTGACACAGAAAAAATATTTATGGAGGAATATACGTAAATCCAAGATGGAAGAAATACTTACCCTTTTTAAATTTTAATTTCAGACTAAATCATATGTTTAATACGTTTTAGTTAATTTTCGCATGCATAGCTGCAAACCAACTATGACATTGATTGATACGTCATGCACTGTTGCTGCAATTCCACGCTTGCACGCCTGTGAAGGCGGTGAACTACAGTTCCCAGCGCGGACAGCTGCGCTCGGCAGCATACACTAAATATGAGGTAGACGGCTTATTCGTCTACAGCGCACGTACCGACCGAGCGTTGACCTACCCTAAAGGAACACAACTGCCAAAGTCACATGGACAACAGTGATGAACACATTTCTTTATATCTTAATTTTCAAAAGACTATCACTCTTATACGAATAAAGTACTTTCACAAAATTGAATTCAACCAAACTGCATTCCAATATTGATTGCGGGAAGTATGCAAACATTTCAAAGCGCTTGTTTGTTATGAGAGTGTTCTAACCTCAAATCCAATCCACGCCTTTTTTTTTTTTGCTGAACGTGTTGGCATAAAAAGCAGTTCGCTGTTGGGATACGGAGATTGGTTGTGCGCCAGCCAGCGAGATCGGTCTACCTCATATATTCAGTCTGTGGTCGGCACAGTCGACAGAGCTCCGGGCTACGGCACTGCACAGACACACGTTGGAAGGTGCGGCGACGGCGATGTCTTTTATCTCTCTCTGTCTCTCTGTCTCTCTCTCTCTCTCTCTCCAGCGNTCCCCCTCCCCCGGGCTAACAAGGTGTGGCGTGATTATCGATCCCTCGCGAGCGCGATGCCGCCGGCGATGATTTGCCCGCGAGACAATGCCACATTTCACACGGCGGAGCCGGCGAGAGTTGCGAAAACGGGTTACGCGGGAAAAGGCCGCTAATGGCGGTTTCGCAATCGAGGAACATGGGCACAGAGCATGCGATACAACAGAAGAACAATCACACGACCACAAGCATTGTGCGAAGTTGATTCACAATTTAATACTCGTGTATTATTTTTAGCCAGTGAAATTTCGCGACCTGTGTGACGTCAATTGGCAGTGCTGGTATATAATATTACAATGTTTTGGCTGTCTTAAAAAACACAAAAAGGATTTTAATAATATATTGTGATAGTGTGTTGAAGTGGGTGAATGTGTGTGAAGGGATTTTGGGCGGCACGACCAACGAGATCTTGAGAGCCGATAAGGGTGATGTGAGTAGAGCATGAAGCAGCACCGGAATGGAAGGACAGGGGAAACAGGAGATCCCTGATACAACCAGCCGANAGGACGGGGGAAACGGGAGATCCCTGATACAACCAGCCGACCAGCGGCATCGTCCGGCAAGACTCCCCGCCGGTAATCGAACCCGGTTTGCCTAGGTGGGAGACGAGTAGTCTAACCACTACACCACCGTGGCCCCTCAAAACATTGATAATGCTGTTTATGCCATTCAGTTTAATGTTCTGTTTTTCTTTCGTTTAACTAAATTAATTAAATAATAAACTCCTCGTTGAATAATTTTCTATATTTTTACAAGTTATTAAGATAATGCATTTTAATGAGTTGTTGAATTATTACTTTAACGCTTTGGTACTTTAATTAAAGAGGTTTAAAGATAGGTGGCCCGAGTTCAAACGACATTGTGTACAGGATTATTCAGTTAAGATGTTCACCCCAAATATCTTCCGAACTGCTGAAGGTATCGAGATTTTGATTTCGAATTCGTTAATGGCACTACGGGGCTCAAAAGATGCTGTCTATGTCTGTTCCAGGATGTAATTTAGTACCGAGATATCGCTACTAACTTTGGTTTTTTTTTATGGGAATATAACCACTTCTCCCAATAGCATATCATGTAATTAAGCGGCGAGTTTGGTGATGGGATTATTTTTAAAATCTGACGAGCACTTTTCGAGATGTAAGGGCGTGTTCATAGTTGTATGCATTTGACTGTAGCTGTGGCTGGGTAGGTTGCATAATCCGCTGGGATACGTCCAGCGGAGTGTTCCTGCACAGGTGACGCGCTATGATACAGTAATACAGGCATCGAACGCATGCGGAAGGTTGTTTGTTGATGTTGTTGTTGTTGATGTTACAGACAAATAAAACGTGCGCTTATTTTGACGTTCACAGAGCTTGATTACCATTAAAGCATCGAGCAATCGCGTCTGCTTCACAGTCCATACCAATGCAGTTAAAAACGTTGGAACTTAAGAACTTAGCGGCACATCTTGTTTTGCAATGTCAATGTACGGAGCACGCCTGTACCTTCGCTTTTTCCGCTCATTTCGGGCAGCGAGGTACGTGTAGGAACACTTTGTTGGACATCTTCCAGCGGATGGTGTAACATACCCCGCAACGGATGTAGCCAAATGCATATATACCTATGAAAAATCCTCTAATATTCCAAAAAGTGCTGATCGGATTATCAAAATTATCACGTCACTGAACTAGACCGCTTATTAACATGTTATGGTATTGAGGGAAATGAGTATATTCCCATTTATAAAGCCAAAGATGATATCGATATCTCAGTTCTTTACTACATCCCAGAAGATATAGACGGTGTCTTCTGAGTCTCGAAGATCCATTTAAAAATTCGAAATAATTTCGATACCTTCAGCGGTTCGGCTGATATTTGGGGTGAACATCTTAACTGAATAACCCTGTGCCTACAATAAATAAGGGTAAAAATTTGGGCATTTATACAAGTTTTGAAAGCACCATGTCAGAAATGGAAGTATAAAACCTGTGTTAATATACATATGACAGTGCGCCATTAAATAATTTAAACACGCATTTGAATGCAAAGTGAAATGTTAGTATTTACTAATGTAATGTATTTTTCGACGTGCATCAACAATATAAATGCCGTACATCCAGTGAAAGTAAATAGAATATTGCGACAGTATTTGACTGCCTAGTGATTTTCCACCATCCAACACAACTATTTCAAATACTGGATTTTGTGTTTTACGATAGCCTTGCATTTACGGTAGAGCTGGGAAAGGTAAGGGCAGTTGTTACTAATGTTTCTCCGGTAGTCCTTCGATTGAAATTGTGGCGCGCAGTTTAAATACGTGACACTGAATATACTGGCGGTACNTGGCGGTAGTTTACGATATTCAACCAGTGAGACGCACGCTATAGACTTGTCCATTATTGGGAAATTATATTTACTTATGCGCATATTATTTCGAATTGCGTACTATAATTTACATGCCTTTAATTTTACTGGAGTAGCTTGTCAAGGTCAAACNCTTTAATTCTACTGGAGTTGCTTGTAAAAGTCAAATGGAAGTCCATACCATCGTCTTGATAGAGTTCGATTCTGTTTCGTTGTTCTCACAGAAGAACACCTACCTGATAACTAAATTAATGTATAGTTATAATTGTAAGGAGGATATCTTACTTGCATAATTGTTTAACAGTTAGTCCATGTAATGTGAATAAGCATGGTTAAGAATCACAATTCTAGCTCGATCGGGCGATGAACATGACCTTATGTCGGAAATAAATGTGCCCTGCAGCGGAAGACTTCTCTTCTGCGGGAACTGGAGAGGCAGGGACAATCAGATAAAATCCCAAAGCTATCTCATGGAGTGGGTTGCCTTGATTTTCGGACCGATATTTCACTGGACCCGTTGTGCTTGGCAGAGGGGGCATCATAAAATATTGANTGGGTTGCCTTGATTTTCGGACCGATATTTCACTGGACCCGTTGTGCTTGGCAGAGGGGGCATCATAAAATATTGAATCAACAGAACGGCAGCATCCGACGTGGTATTGCCATGAATCCCAGCAGATCGTGAGCTTCCCAGCCACTTTGTGTTTCAGTGCATGGCTCGTCATTGACATTCCGTGCCTCCGTCTTTTGAAGGAAAGTCTTGAGCTCCTTTCACACCTGAAATGTACATTAGTACTATGTCAATTGTAAGAGATATAAATTCATATAAAATAAGTGTATCATATAGTAATGAGTGAAATGCCCGTGCTAACCTGAAGACGCGCCTCTTCTNAAAGAAATAAATTCATATAAAATAAGTGTATCATATAGTAATGAGTGAAATGCCCGTGCTAACCTGAAGACGCGCCTCTGCTTCATGTTCGGCTACTCGAAAAGCAGTTTCTTAACTATAGTATCTAAGAGAGTTGACCCTAGAGCAAACGAACTGTTTTCATATTTGAACGGTCTTACTCTTATAGTTCCCAGAACATTGGTTTGGAAATTCTTCCCAATTTCCGTTTCGGGAGTTACTCCAGCAACTTGAAGAAAAAGACCATGTGCCAAAGGAATCATCTTTGAAGAGGTAATGTAGCGTTCCCCTGACAACATTGCCGTCATATTATGTAAATGGGATATGGTCACTGCTGTTTCTTCAAGGATTTTACATTCCTTGGCTGGAATAATAACACAGGCCAACGATAAAAAAAACTTTTTAAATTATTTTGCCGGATTCTTATGTTTTTTGGTGTGCTGAGTCTGAAAATAATAACTAAAAANAAAAAAAACTTTTTAAATTATTTTGCCGGATTCTTATGTTTTTTGGTGTGCTGAGTCTGAAAATAATAACTAAAAAATCATAACACCCACCATTTTTTCCCATTTGAATATACGAAATGTGAGAAATTCATTTTTTGTCTAATATCTGTGTATTTTTATATACTTTATTTACATATTTTTATATACATTTTTATAAACTTGATATACATTATTAATATNTATCTGTGTATTTTTATATACTTTATTTACATATTTTTATATACATTTTTATAAACTTGATATACATTATTAATATACTAAAACATAAAGTAAATCTAAATGAAATTAGGTTGGCAGTGATGGTACGACTGTTTGTTTTCTTTCAGTCAACAAAACCTCACCTCTCAGCCTTTTGCCCATGTGCTCTAAGAATGGCTAACCGTGGTTGTAAAAACTATCCTAACAGTTTTTGTTATATATGTGGTGAGTTTGTAACTAAAAAACATCAAAGAAACATTACAGAGTTTGTTAAAAAAAGTGTACTTGGTATTGGACTACAACTCGGTGATCAAGAAAAACCCTGGGCTCCAAACAAGGTATGCTATGTTTGTGTTGAAAACCTTAGAAAATGAACAAAAAAAGAAAAGACAGCTTTTATTAAACGTCATGGGTACTATACCTCTCTTGGTTTTTTAGTAAGTCTCGATTGTTATTTTTGTAGCATTGATATTACTGGATATAATTCCAAAAATAAGAAAGTAATTGTCTACCCTAATCTTCCTTCAGCTATTCGGCCAGTNTTGATATTACTGGATATAATTCCAAAAATAAGAAAGTAATTGTCTACCCTAATCTTCCTTCAGCTATTCGGCCAGTAGGTCATGTNGACGATTGTTATTTTTGTAGCATTGATATTACTGGATATAATTCCAAAAATAAGAAAGTAATTGTCTACCCTAATCTTCCTTCAGCTATTCGGCCAGTCGGTCATGGTCCGGGACTTCCTGTCCCTGAGCCACCACAGGCTATTGATGACGTTTTAGTTTATCAGTCCAGTGAAACTGAATTTGATGAAGGTAAACCGAATAATAATGAGTTCCAATGTTCTCCAGAAAATTTAGAACCTCAGTTGTTTACACAGGCTGAGAGTTAAATGATTTGGTAATATATTTGGGTTTGACTAAAGAGAAAGTTGAATTGCTTGGCTCTAGGCTAAAAGAAAAACATTTGTTGGCACCTGGAGCATCTATTTATCAATATAGAACAAGAGATCAACAATTCAAGTTTTTTATGCAAGAACAGGATTTGTTGTACTGCCATGATATTGGTGGTCTAATGAATGAATTTGGAATTGAGTACAACAATGAAGAACGGAGGCTTTTTATAGGCTAATCAAAAACTAGCTTAAAAGCTGTTCTTTTACACAATAGTGATACTTATGCTTCACTGCCTGTGGCTCATTCAATCCATATGAAGGAAACTTACGAAAATCTAGACATAATTTTAAAGGAAATTAACTATCCTGCTCACGATTGGATGACGTGTGGAGTTTTGAAAGTTGTTTGCATGCTCCTAGGCCAACAAAAGGGATTTACTAAATTTCCATGTTTTATATGTGAGTGGGACAGCAGAGCAAGAGATCGACAATGGTCCACAAAACATTGGCCTGCAAGAAAAACCATAACACCTGGAAAGAAGAACATTTTGCATAAAACTTTAATAGATCCAAAAATAAATTCTTCTACCACCTTTTCACATTAAATTAGGTTTTATGAAACAGTTTGTAAAACCCTTGCCTAAAGATGGTGAATGTGTTAAGTATTTATGTGAAAAGTTTCCTCATTTATTAGGAGTCAACCTGAAAGAAGGGGTTTTCGTTGGGCCTGACATTCGTAAAATGATGTTCGATTCCAACTTTGAAACAGAAATTACTACAAAGGAAAAGGAGGCTTGGATATCATTTAAGCAAGTTGTGACTAAGTTTTCGGGCAATGTTAAAGACCCAAACTATGAGCTTATCGTAGCTAATATGATAGACAAGTTAAAAAATCTGGGATGCCTTATGAGCCTTAAAGTCCACTTCTTACACAACCATCTTGACTTTTTCCCTGACAACTTGGGTGATGCGAGTGAAGAGCAGGAGGAGCGGTTTCACCAGAACATCAAAGTTATGGAGAAACGTTACCAGGGACGGTGGAATGTCAGCATGATGGGTGATTACTGCTGGTCACTTCACCGAGAACAAAAAAATGTATCACATCGGAGAAAAAGCTACATAAGAGGCTTCAAAGAGAAGAGAGAAAAGAGATACCAAAACATAAACACTTATGTATGTAATGAATTTTAAAAAAATACAATAGTTTACATTGCATTTTTAAATACAAATGAATATTGTGAGATAACTGTCGGTGATAAAAAAAAACTGATGACAGATTCGGTTTTAGCTCCCAAAAATACATAAGATTCAGCTGCATTTATTTAAAAAGATTTCACAAAATATTTTTTTGTTTGCCTGCGTAATTGTAATATATCTCTGGAACTAAAGCATGACATACAGCAACAGTCAATAAGGACGTAATGAAAGTATAGCTTCCCACTCGTTAAAGTTCGCGGGGCTTTAACGATGTCCGCAAGCGCTTGTAATATATAAAGTTTTCTTCCAAAAACCCCTGGATCATAAATAATTCACTATTCCAGCGCTTTAAGCATTGCTGGACGAGTCTCATCTCTGGACCACATGCCTCTCTTTGGATATTCCTTTGTTTGTCTGCAGCCACATTGCTTTGTCTAGTAATGAATACGCACAATTAATCGATAAAGAATTGAAGCGAATTGAAGAACATGATTTCGTATTTAATGATAATACCCCTTCACCCCAAAGCAACAACGGCACCTGCAAATAATTGTAACCTTAGCCTTAACACACTCTTACTTGAAATGCCTGACAATATCAGAACATACATAGAGTAGCGCATCAAGACTCTGTGTATTGGCGATGCTGTTATTTACGACTAGATTCAGTGTGTGTGCAGCGCATGGGAGGTGCCGGATGTTCAAACTTTTACCGCTGCTGTAATGTTAGTGGCATTGTCTGTTAATAGCAGGCACCATGCCTACTAACCTCAAAGAAGGTATCACATTCGATACGTGACTGGCCAGATTTATAGTCGGGTGCCCTCCTGCAATGACTGACGTGTTAAGAGAAGCGGACTTAAATTCGCCGTTGACTACGAAATGGGCCATCAGAGTCAAATAACTGTACTGCCTACTCGACGTCCAGTAGNGGACTTAAATTCGCCGTTGACTACGAAATGGGCCATCAGAGTCAAATAACTGTACTGCCTACTCGACGTCCAGTAGTCAGTAGTAAGTGCGACATGCTTGGCTTTTGCCAATCACCAGCCACTTGTGCCTTGATACCTTGTTTGGGCAAGACCATCTGATACAGGATGTTAATGATACACGAACCTTTGTTAACGCATTATGAACACCGTACTTGTAATCAGTATACCTCAACATATGCATTACGTACAAAGAAGATGTTCAATGTATGTGCGTACCTCCAACAAAATGCGGCGAGATGGACTACGGGGATTTAAATCGTGTATAAACTATTTGAAACATTTCTCCTCTAAGAGAGATAAGGGTTGCATGCTAGTCGCCACGAACGTGGTCAAACGTTGATCCAATTTCTTCTCATCTTCGCTGTTGCGCCCATGTACCGGTACAGCAACAGCACTGCTCTGCCACCCGTACTTGTGGCCACCTCATCTAGACCCTCCATATGCGTCCGTCTTACATGGTCCATCCAGTTCGACGTCCGACCTCCAGTAGCACAGATATTAACGCAAATTTTGCACTTAGCTTTTTTTTGTTCAACCCCTCAAAGAAGTGCCAGGTATCTGATGCTTTTCGTGTTGGCTTTGCGTGCCGATTTACTGTAAATTACGTGTAGACACTGTACAGTCGATTAGGTACTGTGAACATTAACAAAATAAACATTTTATTACAGTTTGTTAAAGTGTCCCTGTTGAAAACCCATGAAACAGACAAATACGAATATTAAACACCTGTTGTGCTTTGCCCTGATTTTGTCGCACTAAACTTCAAACATACTCATCACTCCTATACACAATAGTATACAGCTTTGTCGGTTGCCGTTCATCCCATACTTCATTGGAGAACATAACTGCTTAACGAAACATGTTGCGTTGAGCAGTGAATACCAGAATAGTGAACGTTGAAGGTAGCACAGAGAACTGTCTTTTCTCCCCTTCTTTTCTCCTAACTCCGCATGTCCTCCGGTCGAACGATTGGTTACGGAAAACCAGTTAACTACCGGAGATAACAGGAGGTGACGTATCACTCACACCACCGCATTTATTCATAGGAGCCTCCGCTCCTTTCCCAGCACTAATTTATGGTGATTTACGGGATGGGTATAAACAAATACCCCAACTTTGAAGGTCTATGATATCAAAAGCAAACAACCTACGACCTTGATTGACCAATCAAATGAGCCGTGGAACCGTGAAGTCTGTTTTCCATACATTCATAAATGTTCAATGTGACCACCACGAGCGGCCCGAACAACATCTACGCGATAATCAAATTCGTTCCACACTCTTGTTAGCATGTCCGGTGTAACGGTTTGGATGGCGTCCATAATTCTCGTTTTGAGGTCGTCAATGTTAGCCGGCAACGGTGGACGAAACACTTGATCCTTTTTTTACTCCCATAGAAAAAAATCGCATGGGGTATGATCCGGGTTTCTTGGGGACCAGTAGTGAAGAGCCTGGTCACTAACTGCTCCTCGACCAATCCAGCGTTGCGGCAACGTTAATGTTCCGGTATCCGCGAACAGCTACGTGCCAACGGGGTGGCGCACCGTAAAGAAAACATCAGACCGTCCCTTTCACATTGACGTGTCGAATTCGAAGCTCGCTACCCCCTCACCACCACAAACCGAGAGTTACGGACGCCATCCAAACCGTAACACCGGACATGCTGACAAGAACGGGGAATGAGTTTGATTATCGCGTATATGTCTTTGGGCCACCCATTGTGGTCACATTGTAAATTTATGAATGTATGGTTAGAAAATTTCACAATTCCACGGTTCATTTAATTGGTCAATTAAGGTTGTAGGTTGTTTGGTTTTGATATTATGGACCTTCAATGTTAGGGTATTCCTTTATACTCATCCTGTATTTATTTTACGCAAACTCATACTCTTTGTATGTGTACCAGAAAAATAAAATAACTCCAGTATCCCCGAATTAAGAAATACTTAATGGGCGAGAAATCTAAGCAGCATACGGCTGTTTTTCCAAGACCAAGGCCTCGAAACGTGCGAGTTCCAAGGCCAACTTTCCCTCACTCACAACTTGCATCGCCTCTACGAGGAAGGTTTTTAACTGGCGTGTGTCTTTACGTCGACGTGACTTTGAGCGGTAACCCTATTTTTTTTTTNCTCTACGAGGAAGGTTTTTAACTGGCGTGTGTCTTTACGTCGACGTGACTTTGAGCGGTAACCCTATTTTTTTTTTGCACGCTAATAAATATGAAAGTAAGATGCGTGTCTGAAGACAACTTAAAAGTTTCTGCATAGAAAANTTTTTTTTTTGCACGCTAATAAATATGAAAGTAAGATGCGTGTCTGAAGACAACTTAAAAGTTTCTGCATAGAAAATTTACATAGCAGTTAAAACTGATTCTGGAAACACTGGTTTTAGCCTTTTTCACGCCTCCCCCCTCACCTTCCTTACACAAAAAAAATTAATTCTTATCGTTGAAATGAGAACTTGAAACTAATCTTTCGGCAAGAAAAGTTTCTTAAATGTTTAACGTGTTGGGACACCATTACAAAATATCAAACTGTTATTGAATCACGTCTTTTCTACCAAATCTGTGCATCGCACTTCATGCACCAGCCAGGCTGAATCTTTGAAAATCGAGGGGGTCACGGTGGTGTAGACTACTCGCCACCCATCTAGGCGAACCGGGTTCGATTCCCGGCGGGGTCGCTCCAGGATTTTCACAAGTGGGATTCGTGCCGGACGATACCGCTGGTCGACGATAGAATACAATTGTGAAGAGAACGAGAGCACCCCGAGAAAACCCACCGACCAGCGGTAACGTCCCCTCACGTTTACGACGTGCTAGAATGGGAAGTGACCCCCGACGGGCATCGAACCCCGCCAAATATGGTGGAAAGCGCGTAGTCTGACTATTACACCATGCAGCCTCTAATTTTCCATATTTCTCTCTGTGAAAAGCCTGGCGTGTCTTTATTTCAGGAACTTTCCGCATTGTCATTTTCTGGCGTGGAAACGAAAAAAAAAAAAAAATATTTTTCCGCCCGCCAAAAACAGGAACGAACACCGCGGAGTACTAAATAAAATATCGCTACCTTCATGCCACGCCGAGTGTGACAACTCGGCTTTGGAAGAATAAAAAACAACGTACCAGCGACGTCCAATGGATCTACGGTTTCTCCGGCGTGCCAGGCAACAGTACCTCCATCCTCAAGCACCTTAAACTACTTCTATCATGCTACGCCAAGCAGCCGTCCTTGAAGATAGCGCCAGCCGTGGCATTGGTCATGCGACATCACTTTACTCCACTTCCTGATGGTGCGTCCAGACTTGCAACCGACCATCCATTCCTTGACCGCGTCGTTTTGAACACAAGTGATTTTTGAAGTGAACATTATTAGAATTCAGACTATTTAATAAAAGAGATCTGCATATCAGATACTAAAATTTTTTTATATGTAATTTATAATGACTGGTCGAAGTACGCGTATTTTCTTGATTGAACGAAAATTAACGAACAACGGGAAAATAAATAATAAAATCTTAACGCTTTTCTCTTTGTAGAGGTTACTAAGGCGTACTGATGATTACTTGAAATAAAAAAAAAATTACTTTAAGAGATATATTATAATTTTTGTGAAAAGTGTCTCATTTCGGGATACCTGGTTCTGCAGGGAATGTTACGAAAATCGTGGACCTGGCTAGTGCACCGTACGATTTTTTGGCCTGTTACGACTTGCTCAAGTTATGACAGGCGCTGAAAGAGCAGCAGCATCGGCCGACGTTAATTATAATTAGCTTAAGTGAGTGTTTACGTTATCCAGATGGACAGGTACTTCATAGCTTACCGTAACACTCGTTACCACTATAAGCGAAGTAACTTTACACTTTACCAGGACAGAGTCACTGTCACCAAATTAATGCCTTGATAATGATAGTTAAAACTACGATTTAATTTTCAACACGCTAAAAAAAAGTATTTATGACAAAAGTCATTTCTTAATTATTTATTTCTCGTGGTTACTCACATACCAAGTCGTTATATAAAATGTTCACGACTTCGAATTTAAAGCACTTTACTAAAATAGAAAAATCCAAACAGAGTATGGAAACTATACACACTGTAAAAAATGTCAGTATATTTCCGGAAATTTTAACAGAGATACACAGTCAATATATGGAAACGCAATGCGTAATGACGAAAAACGGAGCTGAGCTCCGCAAATGCAAAATACGGAAAGTTTCCGTATTTCTCATAGCTTCGGGTTTCGGGGACGAATAATGTCGAGTCCACACGAATCTTTCTTCTCCACTATAAAAAAACCAGAAAATTATCGCTTCTGCGGCAGTTAGGTTTTTCACGCCACTAACACCTATTCATTCAAACATCAAAAATCAGGATCAGGAATCTATAACATTCCGCAATACTTAAAATACAGTAACTTCAATAGAGAAAGCTGCATATGTGACTGTGGTGTTAATACCAATGTACAACCAAATTATTTACGTTAAGTTGTAGGTGAAATGTTACCATGACGGAGTTTCCACTTTTTGACTATAGTTCAAATCTCACTCAAACATAAAAATTTTTCGCCTTTTTTTTATCACTTTTTTTATTCACAGAAAAACACCCAGATAAATAAAATTAAATATATATTTTTATTATGTGTTCTTTTAAACAGGAAGTACAGAAATCTAACTAGGAAATTATGAGGGAAGTTCCGTGAATCCACGGTAGGTCCTGTAAAGTTTATGGAAATTTAGTTTTTTTTTTATAATGTGTCACTAGTTTTAAAAAGAATTTATGGACACTTATGACTAAAAGTTTACCAGCGCTTTTCTGTGAAATATGGGGAAATTTATTTAAGAGTGCAGCTTTAATTAAGAGAATAATCCGTAATATGCTTCCTTTTGCGAGGTGTTGCATTAGTAAAATCAAAATATGTAAGGTAGTTAGGGCTTATTGTCTCGTCGACAACGAGGCCAATAGAGATGAAGCAAGTTGCTCAGAGAAGCCGGAACGAGAAAGGAACTGACCATGGCGTGTACGAAGGAACCATCCCTGCTGCATTCACCTCAAGTGATTTCAGGAGGAAAAAACATGCAAAATCGAAATCATAATGACCTGACTAGGAATCGAATTCGGATCCTCCCGAATGCGAGTGCAGCGTGTTATCATAGCGTCACATTGCTCGGTCAAATAAAATTATGTAATTTTTAAAGCATTAAATAAATCAGTCAAACAGATTTATATTTACTCTCGCGTAAAGAACAGAAATAAACATAAATCTGGTGAATCATTTAATTTTGAAATTACTAGATCATGTTTTTTTAATTCTGATGTAAAATAAATGTCTAAGTATATATATTACAATATTAAGCCGTTCCGGATTAGCATATGTTATTTCGTTTTTTGTTTATCGGTGATTTGTTACCGTTCTTCTTGTGAGCACATTTTCAATGCGGAAAACGTCAGAAAACAGAACGGTAGATCTAGTGAAAGGGCTCTACCTGCCTTTCCTGTCAATCTCATTGGATAACTGCCGTTCTGTGTTCCTCATCCGCCCTTTCTTGCCCCTTTAGAATGACAAAACAACACGACCACAAAACCCTCTCCCCCCCTTCCTCCATCCCTCATACCAAACACTTGTTCGATACTCCTTTACTTCCAACCTCTTCTACAACCGACTTCTTCTCTTCTCCTTTATCTGTTCGCAGGGGAAACGGAAATCAATAACATTATTTGAAAAAACCTTTCTCGAAAATAGTTACTTGAAATCTCGCATAAAAACAGAGCTGATACTGACGCAGGAAAGAACATGACTGTTGGTTCACGATAAAATGAGCACACTTGAAATCAACCTATGAAGAAAGAAATCACCGGAAGTAACTGCACACACAGGTTGAGTATATAAGAACACCCCAACTTTGAAGGTCTATAATATCAAAACCAAACAACCTACAACCTTGGTTGACCAATCAAACGAACCGCGGAACCAAGAAGTTTGTTTAGCACACATTCATAAATGTTCAATTTGACCAACATGAGCGGCCCGAACGACATCTACGCGATAATCAAACTCGTTCCACGCTCTTGTCAGCATGTCCTGTGTTACGGTTTGGATGGCGTTCGTAACTCTCGGTTTGATGTGGTCAGGGGGAAACGAGCTTCGAATTCGACACGTCAATGTGAAGGACACGGTCTGATGTTTCCTTTATGTGCCGAGAGATTACACTGGGAGCGTCTGTCGTCGCACTATGAGCGTGTGTTGTGTGTTAGTCCGCATCACGATGGCGACGGAACAACAGAAGGCGTTCTGTGTTATTCAGTTTGCTAAATGAGAATCGGTTACGACTGTTCAACGTGAATTCCGTCGCAAGTACGGAGGTCGTCCTCCCGATAAGTGGAGTATCGTACGTTGGTTTCGTCAGTTCCGTGACACAGCTTGCCTTTGCAAAGTCAAAAGTTCCGGGTGGCCGCGTGTGTCCGAAGAGTATGTGCAACGGATTCAACAAGCGTTCGTTCGCTGTCCGAGAAAATCAACTCGACAAGCTAGACGGGAAATGCAAATCCCTCAACCGACGGTATTGGACAGTGTTTGCGAAAGTGATTGCTGTACAGACCATACAGGTTACAGCTTGTATAGGCTCTTACCGAAAGGGATAAAGAACGGAGACGTGATTTCTGCGCGTTCGTTCTTGCCCAGAACGAGGTAGACGATTACTTCATGTCTAAACTGGTTTTTAGTGATGAAGCGACGTTTCACACAAATGGTAAGGTGAACTGGCACAACGTGCGGATATGGGGTCAGGAGCCTCCACATGAAACCACCGAACACGAGCGCGCTTCCCCCAAAGTGAACGTGTTTTGCGCTGTTTCCAAATACACTGTTTTCGGCCCTTTCTTTTTTCACGATTCCACTGTTACTGGAATCCCTTATTTGGACATGCTTACAGAGTGGTTGTTTCCTCAGTTAGAAGAGGCGGTGGGGNACTGTTACTGGAATCCCTTATTTGGACATGCTTACAGAGTGGTTGTTTCCTCAGTTAGAAGAGGCGGTGGGGGACTCCATTTTCCAGCAGGATGGTGCGCCATTCCATTGGCACCTAGCTGTTCGCGGATACCGTAACGAAACGTTGCCGCAACGCTGTATTGGTCGAGGAGCAGCTGGTGACCAGGCTCTTCATCACTGGCCCCCAAGAAACCCGGATCTTACGCCGCAACACATGGCCTGGCTGACACAATGTTCAAGATAGCTGGTTCATTATTTCGTTTTGTTTTTCTTGTCCNTACGCCGCAACACATGGCCTGGCTGACACAATGTTCAAGATAGCTGGTTCATTATTTCGTTTTGTTTTTCTTGTCCGCACCCCCGTGTTAACAAAACAGCGGTTTACGACCTACGTGATTTTAAATAATTGTTTGTAATTTCAGAAATAAGGTATGTTCTTAGTAAAGAAGCTATGTTTGTTATTAATTTCCGCTATATTTCCACGTATAGGTTACTCTACTTGTCCCAGAAATTCTTGAAATTTCCCATACTATTCAGACCTGGAAAATGTGGTGCTTCGTGTAATTGAAGTTAGTATAGATTTTAAACCTCTAATAAACACGAAGGAACGTCGTGTGAGTGTATTTTGTTATATTTGCGATATGTGCTGCAATTATGAAACCTTAAATAAATGTGTGTGTTATTTAGTATTAAGGCTATTTGGAACTTACGATCGTAGAGTTATACCTAAGCACGCATGCCACTCGTTGAAAACTATGGCATAAAAAAGTTTTATGCTGCGCGTAAATCATTTTTTAGTGTTAGAATGGTTAAACTGTGTTACAATTTCTGCCCAAACAGTTTAAGTTGTGTGAGCCAATATAGCAAATAGTAAGTATTATCTTTCCCTACTTTCTTTAAGGTATGTTAATTTGGGTCAAAATTAATTCTGCATTAAAAGCGTGGATGCAGTTTCATGAAATACATTATCATCGCTTAGGTATTATGGTTTTAGTATCGTTTTGATGTAACGTTCATATAAGTGAAGACATTAAAATTTTTATAAGCAAACAGTGATTTTTTTTGTATGCAAAGCGGTAGGCTTTTAGAAACGTTTGTGTTATGTGCTTTAAAATTGGGCGGTAACTTAATTGTTACGAAACTTGCATCCAGTGACAGATATTACTGTCGAAGTATACTGTAAAAATTTGGATCAATATTGTTCAGCCATTGAGTTTCATGTCAGATATTTTTGTAACTCGTAATGTAAAAGCAACGCCTGCCATTTGCTTGTGCGTAGTCTTGTATTAAAAAATACGGTTATGTGACGTATTTATGCAATATAATTTATACTCTCAAATTTTGTTTAACATAATTCTCAGGTCATTTAACGACTGATTGGGGCAAGCAGAACTTTAGCAGGGCTTCTGAAAAGTTGGAAGTAACCGTGAATGGACTGCAGGGTGATTCTAAAATCATGGGACAAACATTTAGGGGTGGTAGAGCTCACTAAAACAAACTATTATTGTATAGGAATATATGGGCGGGAGTGACGCGTTGAGGCACAAACATAAAAATAACACATGAAATGAAACACATTGTTTATTTACAACCTCGCCACTAAATGCCTTTTTACAGCAATGTTTATAATAATTGCTCAAAATTGCTACCACCGACAGTAATGCAAGCTTGGTAGCGTCGGTGGAGTGATTGGCGAACAGATTCAAATACGCCGGGTATTTCACG
>NQII01007724.1:81989-92822 GCA_002778355.1 Clitarchus hookeri | reverse complement strand
TACATAAAACAATGGTAAATACTATTTCAGAATGTCCTTCTCGTCGACCCAGGAGTCGTCACGTTTCGAGTGTCCGAGTCAGCTCACATACACGCGACCATTACATCGTTTCAGCAACTTTTCCACCAACTAAATATCGGGAAACTTCGTAGGCTGGATATCCTCTGCGTAAAAGCCACCAGCGATGGGTTCACCATGTAGGTCCTCGAGGTAATACATGCACGTGTACCAATGTCGTATGCGAACCACCTTATACAATTCTGCCGACCAGTTCTGACGGTTGGCTTTGTGGAAAATGCCACACTGTTTGTATATGCGCACTACCTCGCCGATCTTGGCTTTAGGCTTGCACGGGATCTTCCTCATTGCAATGGCACAAACGGACCGATGCAGGGAGTCGTCCTTGACATCTTCGGGCTTCATGTGAGTGGTAGCATGAATGGCAGAATTATACTCGCAAACGAATTTTGGCAGTAGCTCAAGCCACTTGTAGTTTCCGTTTGCCAAGAAATGTCTCCACAATTTGGCTTTTAGAGTCTGGTGAAAATGCTCTACGATGTTAGTCTTGAGTCCAGAGTAAGTAATAGTGATTTATTCCTTACCTTTTCATCAGTGNAGTGAAAATGCTCTACGATGTTAGTCTTGAGTCCAGAGTAAGTAATAGTGATTTATTCCTTACCTTTTCATCAGTGCATGGAAAGGAGCTATAAAATATTCTTTACTATCGTTAGTGTGAAGGTTTTTCAGTATGCGTCCTTTGCTTAACACATCCACCATGGCCTCGGCGATGTCACATGCATTCTTCGACTTGAGAAGTCTGGCCCAGGAATACTTGGAAAGCGTGTCTATCATGGTCAAAATGTAGCGGTGACTTTTATTCGCACAAGTAAGGTCTTGCAATTCGATCAAGTCGGATTGGAAAGTATCCTCCAGCCCTTTCGTGATGTACTTCCTCCGAGAATAATTCCTTCTGGCTGACCTGTGCAATTCCCCATAAACTGCATATTTCGTCATCGCACGACGTAGGCAGATTCGACGAGTTCTCGATGATGGATATAATCTTGTTGGTGTGTGGCCGGTTGCCTTAAGACTGCGATGTGACCAGTAGCTGTAGTCTATTGACTAGTTCGTTCGGAACATCCCAAAACACGTAGTCTACCTTGCATTTAGCATCCACCCGATGTAATAGCTTCAACTAATCGAGGAAACAGTCCCGTTGTAATGCCGAATTTCGCATGGATCGTGTCCTGAAATCGCCAAGTTGAGAGGTTATCGTTCTTATAATGAGTATGACTGAACTGTAGCAGGTGGCNTGGATCGTGTCCTGAAATCGCCAAGTTGAGAGGTTATCGTTCTTATAATGAGTATGACTGAACTGTAGCAGGTGGCAAATCCGATTCTGTGTTGTTTAAGGGATGCCTACGAAACAAAAGTTCGGACAGATAATGTGTCATTTTCACCAGATGCTTGCCGATCTGCATCAAATCTCGTGGAAAAACATCATTTCCTTTTTTCCGAGAAACCATTTTTCATCGCGATGTCGCAGGCCTTACGTCATGACTGTTCCGATCGGAGTAGGAAGCGTTGTAGTAATCGACCAGAATGCCCACCTCGGGTCTGTGCTCTTGTGAACGTTCCGTTCCAGCACACACATAAAATCTATCAGGAGCAGATAATATTCGTTGCTAATGATGACATCTTCCAATTCGTCCAGTTCTGGACTTATTTTCCGTTTATGTGTCGGGGTTGGTCCTTCCACCTTGATTTCGTATTTGATATCCTGCTGAGGCAGATCTTCCTCCTGGCATTGTCGACCAAGTTCGTCGAGATAACTGGTTATTGACTTGTAAGCCTCTTCCCTTCGATTCTCGAGAGCCAGTTTGTAACTTTTCGCGAGTATATATTTCGCGCGAACAGCTTCGATCGCCTGCTGCAGCTCAGTCGTTAGTTCGGTTCGGTCCGCCATCATTCCTAGAATGGAATAAGCACATTACCACATTACCACTCACTCTAGATTTGAGGAAAGTTAATTTTCGATACTTTCCAGTTTGTCGATGCACGCATCCAGTGCCTTCTTGCTATGCCTCGCAACATCGGTTTCAGCAGCCAGATAGGATGTTATGTATTTTGAAGAACCTTCAATTCTTTCTGACACTGTGCATTCCACATGCTGACCAGTTCTATTATCCGTGCCTCGCGCCCCCTACATGCTGCTCGACAGCTAAAAAATATTGCACAACTTCATTTTTTATTCTCTCTATCTTTTGCCCAAGAAGAGCCAGGCCCTTGTGAACAGTAGTGAGGTGAGCTTCCATTAGCTAATTTCCGTTATCATCGGAGCATAGATCATGTCCGAATTTGGAAATGGCATTGTGACTCATGGTCGGCATCTTACTATAAAGTGATTGACACCACGCCTGTGGCTTTGCTTATGTAGTGGGCAATCCTTATCGATCACTTATATGTTGTACTCCTCGTTCCAGGACATAGAACACATATCCTTATACATTGCAATTATCATATCTGTATTGATGTGTTCACCATACACATACCGAAAGTTCGTATCGTCCATGCGAAACGCCACAAGGAAATTCACATTATCGTGCAGTATCTCTTTTGGAATGTGCTAGTAAATTTGGCTCAAGTACACTCAGTCCACATTCGCATACCATCCCATACTAAAGTACTCTTGAACACAAGTCTGTTTCTCATATGCCACTTTGTCAAAAATAAACACCAAGTTTGGTAATGCTTCGCTCTGTGGCACGACAGCATCGTTATCGCTGCAAAGGAAATAGCGTAGGATTTCCACTGCCTGTAGTACACATGCCAGATGCCGGTATTTCAGTTGTTGGAGCGATTTGGAGTACAGGTACACATTTTCGAACATACGACCATTCAGTTCCTCCAAAAGGCTGAGAAGCGCACACGTCTTACCACAACCCGAAGGTCCACAAATTAGTCCTCTCATGGTCAACTATAAAGGTCGGGCATATATCTGTTCATAGCGAAGTAGCATGTGATGACTCATAGAAAAAAAGATAAAATCTGGAAGAGGGATCGTCGATCTACGGATTGACAATCTACCTTTTGAGCTGCACATTCCCGTATACAGGTTGTGCGGGCCAGAAACAAAGCTAGCTAAAAGGTTGGCACGAGGTGATACAGGCATCAACATGCTGGGCGAGGCGTGGAAGTGGCATGATATCACAAGGATCTGTGAGCCAGACACCAGATAAACAAGATACTCACACATAGGGTGGACGGAATACATTGCACACCAGACACCAGTCTCAGAAAAAAAAAATTGCCGCATAGGGCATTTCCAACGCGATGAAAGTTAAGGCGACCATGAGCATGTTGGCGAGAAAGCGAGACGAAGTTCCAAGCGGAGAGGGAAAAAAATACGGGAGGATTATTGCCCAACTTGATACCTGCAATCGGTGCTCTGGGTGGCATCACCGGGGCTGTATCGAATATCGCCAGTGCGGTGTAACGAGCCTAGAACGAATTTAAGCAATTTGAGGAGAAACGCAGCCAGAACCGTAAACTGGAAGCTATAGGCATGGGTAAAAAAGCCTTGGACCTTACATACAATGGCTCTACCGAGGAGTAGGTGTGCAAAAGTATCACAACAGCAGGGCGAGCTAATGAAATCTCTACCTAAACAACCGTTCACGAACATGGATTTCCAACTGTTTGCACGCAAATTGAAGATACATCAATTCTGCGATGTGTTCATGCGAGATGCTTTGCCCCCTACAACCAAATGTGACGAATGTGCGGTAATCAATTTGGACACGACAGCCAGGCTTGGCAGGCAACTATGTCAAATGTGGCAAAAGTGCAGTATACTACAACAGTTATGGGAATTTGTGTCCTCCGCCCGAATTACAGCAGTACCTAAAAAATTGCAAACTGACTTACAACTATAAGATGGAGCAGATACCGAACACATGAAACTGCGGTCACTCGTGTCTTCGATTTCAGTGCGGTGTAATAAAAAGTAATTGTAGGAGAATAATTGTACGTTAACATTTTTACTTAAAAGATATCCACGCCTATATTCCTCAGTCAGTATGATGGTGTCCATCATTCTAGGGGTAATACATCTGAGTTGAGAGCGAAGTTTAACCGCCCTTGGAGATGGAAGGTGAGTGGGTTGCTGGACTTACTAATTTTCAAACTTACAACACCATATCTAACTTAGAAGAAAATGTGAATTCTGTATCCCAGTATATAGTGGTAAAAGACGTGAAGGAAATCAAATCAGCATCCCCACTAGCGCATGCGAACTTTAAGATATCTCCAATTCCGTCAATAAATTCAAGCTATCGGATGTGACTATCGAACTATGCAGTAACCAAAACATGCTGAAGGCAGAAATATTTTGCAGTGCCGATATAAATGTCACCGAACTTGACACCATCGAGCCAGTACTGGGGTTTGAGATGCGAATCTAGGAAGCTGGTAAAATGCACGAATGCTCGCGACCTCTGAAAATACTTCCGGTGAATGTGATACATGTAAACTGTAACTTAGCAAGTGGCTGCTACATCAATGGTAAAACCAGCAATATGCTGCACGAGTTCGCTCCGACAGCCCCCCAAGTTTGTAAACTGGTAGAAGTTCAAAAAACCATCAGTTATGTTCCCATGATCGCGAAGAGGGCACTCGAAGTGGTCGTAAGGATCATTGATCAGGACAGTAAGCAGATGTACTTCAGAAACGAGGAAACAATTTTGCGCTTGCACTTAAAACGACGGGATTGAGTTTCTCGAGACGATCTGTGCGTAAAGTCAAGCGCAGCACCAAACCTGCGACCAGTAGAGCTCGATACACCAGCGTGCTAACATGTGCAAACGAGAAATTTCTATGTAGCCTAAGGTTGAAAGTTAATTTAAGTTTTCAAATTAAAGAAATCAAAATATTTAATGTGACTCAGTGGGCAGAATTCGTCAACAGTATCGACAAGTTTGTGCTGCATTGCTACCAGTTACATGTGACAGGCCCCTACAAGCTTGGGCGTGAGGTTCAAATCNTTGTGCTGCATTGCTACCAGTTACATGTGACAGGCCCCTACAAGCTTGGGCGTGAGGTTCAAATCCAAATAGAGCAATAAAATATTTACACCCGGTCTTTGCAAACATCCCTGCGCATCCAAGGTACACTCACAAAAGAGAACAGCACCGAGTCTCCCACCACCATGTTCGTTCACAATAGTATATTCCACTTTCTTGAGTCAGTAATTTACGAACTGAACATTGTCACTATTGAATAAATGCGGGCTGTGGACATTACCACCACCATAAAAAAACTACCTCTTACACAGCCTAACAATCTCGGCATGGTAAAGAAGGTACGCTGAAGAATGGAAGATTGCTACAAAGTTCCTGTCTTCGCAGAAGATAAGTTCAATGTGAGCATGCCACTATCGATGCTACTTGGTTTCGCCAAAGATATTCGGATAATAATTATAGGTGCCAAGCATGAACTGGTGATAATGCTAGCCACCTCGAATTTCTATGCAGCGTTGGGAGCCAGAGAAAACGCGAAGCCCATCGCTGTAACCCTGACCGAATGGAGGGGATAGTTCCCCATGTGATTTCGTGCACCCACGAACATGTGAAGCTAATTAAATATGTCAAGTGAGATAAAACCATCGACATAACCTCAGGAGTTGGAATTTTGTTACTTNAACCTGACCGAATGGAGGGGTTAGTTCCCCATGTGATTCCGTGCACCCACGAACATGTGAAGTTAATTAAATATGTCAAGTGAGATAAAACCATCGACATAACCTCAGGAGTTGGAGTTTTGTTACTTGCCTGGTCCTATCGTCTGTCATCCGAAACCACTGGGTCGTGGAAATGTCTTCAAGTACAGAAAAGCCTTGCTACATCATATTGTCATTTCAAACGAACAAGCGACACAACATCTCGGCAGACAAATCGAACTTCAACCAGGGAAAAGTCCAGAATGTAAAAATATGTTTGAATAGTGAAAGCTATTCATATGTGGATTTGAACACATCCTTCAATCAAGATGGGTTTACTTTCTCATATTATCTGTACACTCAGTCTCAAGCCACCTACTATGGGCGCGAGTCCTACCCTGTTCTGATCCCAGAAAGATTTCGTGAAACTGCACCATTGTTGGTCTTCGACAAATCCAAACAAAACGAGCGAGTTCAAAACGGTGTGGTGGATTTTCATACAGAAATTGTTTCCAAGGAAAACATGCCTGAGAACACTGCTATATACTGTTTGATTTTGTATGACAGAGTAGTGAGCTACGACTACTTTTCGGGGCTGGTGAACACGGTGAGCTAAGCATATATAAACAAGATGGTCACTAATTCTCACCTCAGTTTGTATCAGAATGAACTGTAATCTGTAAGGTTTCCAGAGACAGAGCATCTACATGCACAAGGAAATCGCAGTGTCCTACAACGAGGATGTCAAAATGCGCTCGTGCTCCTTCCACCCTACATATTCGTGGAAACTCTTAAACGAGACAATCATGAAGACAAACGACTGGCTGACCAAGTACTATCATGAACTGGAGTGGAATGAAGGCAAGATATCGTACCACTAAGTGGGAAAAATGCTGCTCAACTTGCTACTGCAGTATCCGCAAGGGCCGATATATGTTGCAGGGCCCAAGCTCAAGAATGGCTGAGCGACTTGTGTAACAATTAATTAGAAATCATCGATGTGCAGTTCGAGTATGGCTGTCCTTCACTGTGCAAGCTGGCCAAACTTTACTACGACCAGCACCGACACATCTGCAACAGGTCAGAACCTGACTGGACAGGCGCATGGAGGAATGCACAGCAACTGCGCAAATCGTGTGCCTCGTCCTTTAACAATTAATTTTATGCGTATGACTAGACATAAAGTCATCCAAAATATAACAGAATTTAGTTTTTCATGNTTAATTTTATGCGTATGACTAGACATAAAGTCATCCAAAATATAACAGAATTTAGTTTTTCATGTGGTTGCACACCTGATAGGCACTCACAGTAGATAAGATGAGAAGAATCGGTGCGCTCATTTAGTTGCTGCTTATTGGTCTGATCGTCACCATGACTCCATTCACTCCTACAAACATTTATGTAAATGCCAAGCATGTCTATGGCAGCATTGAATACGGATTCATTTTAGAAGATATATCTGCACACTTACACCGAGACCTGCGATGGTAGCAGCATGCAGCATTGATGTTTCGCACATTATCAAGTNAGATATATCTGCACACTTACACCGAGACCTGCGATGGTAGCAGCATGCAGCATTGATGTTTCGCACATTATCAAGTGATCTAAAAACTAACGCAGTTTCAATTGGACTGTGCAGGACCATCAGCCTGCATTGTGTTCCAATGATGCTCGAGATGCTGCTGCCTTGCACCATCGCCCAAATTATCACCTCGGTCCAGATGCCTGCTACCATCTACGCACCAGACTGTGCTGTGAGGCTGCCCCAGGAGAGGCACGAACCTTCCCAGTAATCCAGGCTCAATAAAAATGCTGCCAGCCAGACCACCAGGACTGTGGGAAAGTATATTCCAGGGCAGAAAAGCTGAAAGAACATGCAAAGAAGTGCACAGGATAAGCCCTACCGTCTAGCAAAGAGGGTCAGATGTTATGTTTCCACCCAGCAGTAACATGCAAAGAAGTGCACAGGATAAGCCCTACCGTCTAGCAAAGAGGGTCAGATGTTATGTTTCCACCCAGCAGCAGTCAGTACCAGTACCAGCAACAACACCTGGACCGAGGATCGTCATTGGAGCCAGCAAGCCGACTGCCCACGGATTTGTTTTGGCCGAGACTGCATTTAGAGGGAATCAGAAAACATATGCTTCGGAAAATACAAGTGACCAGGCCAAGACATGTGCACATATGTGGAAGATATGAAACAGAGTATCATCGATCAGCTGCAGGAAGAAGTTATTGAAAGTTGACCAATAAATCTAACTTGTTCTTGGAATGTTACTATGGCAAACCTGAGCCCCATGAAAATTAATTACACCTGTGTTCCTTCAAGCCCAAAAAATTTGCCTATTTACGATTAATGTGTTGTGGAAGGAACTCTGGCAGCAAGCTTAATCAAGATATGCCCAGTAGAGGAAAAATATCAAGGGAGGGGACCTGGATAGACCCTCACTGCAGTAAAGAGAATGCAGCTCAGAATAAATAAATTGGACCACTGCACACACCCAGCTATATCGATTTGCCAGTGCCCATCAAAAAGCCATGATAAATCTGAAAAACGAGGATCACGAGTGCTTCAAGTGTGCCATACTTGCCAGATATGTTGAATAAGCACACCCAGAGCGAGTAGACAAATGTTACAGAGAACTGGAAAGCAAGTTTGAATTTAGTGCCATTGAATTTCCCATGCCTCTGCACCAGATATTTAAATTCGAGGACAAAATCTTGGAGTGACGATAAATGTATTGGAAATTAATGACGAAATGAAGGTGGCACCAAGACGTGTCTGTGATGAAGAGAAGCCCATACATTTCGATCTCCTCCTCCTCACCACCGGGGACAATGCACCCTACACATACATAAGGAATTTTTCAAGACTTGTGAGCTCACAATTGACAGCCCATGGACACAAAATCTATATTTGTAAAAGGTGTTTCACATCCTACCAATACATTACACGAGTGACAGAAAAGACAGGCGAAGAGATGATGGCAGAGCAGAAAAATTATTGCAGTCCTCATGCTCCTGCACATATTGAAATGCCAACCCATGACAAGATGAAAAGAAGGCCAACTCTCAAATTTAATAATTATCATAATGCAGACAAGATGCCAATCGTCATCTATGCCGATTTCGAGGCCATGTTCCTGCCTGTTCAAACCTGCCAGGTCGACTCCCAGACATTCAGCATGTACACTTATCAGAAGCACGATGCATATAGTTTTTACTATTATGTTCAATTCGACCACGACATCATACCTGCCACCAAAACCCCAAGTCTGCCAATTGAGCCAAAAATTTACACTGGGGAAGATGCTGCCAAGAAATTCATCAAGAAAATTGTGAATGTTGTAAATAAAGTGAAGTGCATTTATAAAACAAGTGAAACCATGAAGCCGCTAAAAAAATTGGAACTATTGAATAATAATATGTCAGCTACCTACTGCTACTGCCAAAAAAAATTCACAACTGACAACTGGAAGGTAATTGACCATGACCACTTCACCATAAACTACATTGGGACCTCCTGCAATAACTGCAACATACGCCGCCACCATCCAAAAATATTACCTGTGTTATTTCACTGCGTGAAATATGATGAGGACTTTATTATAAATCATATTGGTTACGACAAAGAGAATATATATTTATCATTCTGCATACAGAGGAGAAATTAATCATGTTCTCGAAATCGCAGGGGAGAGATTCACACTACAATTCATAGACACCTTCCACTTCATGTCCGCTAGTCTTGCCGCACTCGCCGAAAACCTGCCAAGAGACCAGCTGAAAAATACAGCTAAAACTCCTCATCACAGGCGAGCTGGAGTTAGTATGGTGAAAGGGATTAATTCCCCTATGAGTAGATAGACAGACTGCAGAAACTTGAAGAGACACAGCTACTCTCCAGCGCTAAATTTGACAACAGACTGATTGATGTACATGGCCATATGTGAAGAAAACTATGCTTATGCACTTAAAGTCTGGGGAATATATGACTGTTAGACAATAGAAGATTGTTCAAACATTTATCTGAAGACTGAAGTTTTATTGTAGTCAGATATATTTGAAAACTTTACGAAACTGTGTCTGGAAACCTATGGCCAGAGAAGTGTCCATTACATTAACGTGCTGGACTTCTTGTTCGATGCAATGTTGAAGCACACCAATGTTGAGCTGGAGCTACTAACAGATTACGACAAGTATTTATTCATTGAAGAAGGCATTAGATGTGGAGTGGTCCAATGTTTGAAGCTTCATGCAAAAACCAAAAACAAGTGCATTCCATACACGTATGATGACAGCAAGCCGCCGGTCTACCTCCAGTACATAAACGCCAAAAATGTGTACAGTTGGGCAATGTTTCTTCCACTCCCTATGCATTACTTCCAGTGGGTGAGCATCGTCATAGATGTCACTATGGTGCCAGAAGATAGCCTATTAGGCTACATGCTGGAGGTAGACATAGAATATCCTGTGGAACTCCATGATTCGCACAAAGACCTGCTATTCTTGCCTGTCAACAAGTGCCCTCCACATGGTAAGAACAAAAAATTATTCGCGATGTTGCAAGTAAAGAAAAGCTACATTGTGGATTATATCAACTTGAAGCAAGCAATTGAACATGGGCTCAAAGTTAAGAAAACCCTTCGTGTGCTGCAATTTGAACAAGAGACATGGCTAAAGCCCTACATCGACCTCGACACGGAAAAAAAGGCAGGCAGCCAGCAATGATTGTCAAAAATACTTTTTTAAGTTTATGAACATTTTAACATTCGGAAAACTTATGTAAAATAAGAGGAAGAGACAAGGCATGGAATTAGTGTGTAATGAAAGAAGACTGAAGAAATTTATTTCGAAGCTCACCTTCAAGTGCAGAACGATTTACGACGAAAACCTATCCCTGATGAAAATGAAAAAAGAAACTATATGGTTTGATGAACCTATTTATGCCAGTTTTTCAGGGCTCGACCTCTTCAAAACTGTAACATGCAGATTCCCTCACGACGTTATGAAAACTAAGTATGAAGAAAACATTATTTTATTTTATACAGATAACGAGTCATTAATTTATGAAATTGAAATGCAGGATTATTATGCAGACCTGGCCGGAA